>CM019160.1:15927709-16033705 GCA_009733165.1 Naja naja
GACCCAGATAATAGATGGCCCAACTCATAGGGGGGTAACATGCTCAACCTGGTTTTTGTCTCTGAGCAGTGGCGGAGTGGTCTAGGGGGTGGTGATATAACTATCCTCCCCGTTCCATGGTCAGACCACTATCTCCTGCGGCTGGTCTCCCGCCAAGCCACCCCCCATCGCTGGGATGAGGAGCCACCTAGATGGTTCCGCCCCAGATGCCTGATGGACCCTGACAGGTTCCAGGCAGAACTGGGGTTTTTTCCTGCATCCCTTACTCACAGTCCTGCCGAGACCCTCGTGGCTGCCTGGCAACAGTCGGCTGCGGGGGCTCTCGACAGGGTTGTTCCCATGCGTCCCCTTACTCGAAGCAGATCCCGTTCAGCTCCCTGGTATACCGAGGAGCTCCGGGAAATGAAGCGTCGCAGAAGAGGACTAGAGAGTAGGTGGAGGGTGACTCGCTCTGAATCTGACCGAGCCCAGCTAAGAGCCCATATTAGGACTTACCTGGCAGCTATGGGGGTGGCGAGGAGATCTACTTCTCCGCCCTCATAGCATCCGCAGATAATCACCCAGCCGCCCAGTTTGGGGTTACCCGCTCCCTCCTTCAATTGGGGGTGGTGGTGGACCCGTTGCGGGTCAGAGCTGAGGAATTTGGCCAGTATCTGCAGGACAAGATCGCTCAGATCCGGGAGGGGTTACGTGTGGATTGTCAGTGGTCTGAGGGGGGGAATGCAAGTGTTTTGGCCAACGTGATCTGGGCTGAGTTTGATCCTGTTTCTGAGGATGAAGTGGACAGGATTATGCGGCGGCTGAGTTCCACCACATGTTTATTGGACCCGTGCCCCTCCTGGTTGGTTTATGCCTCCAGGGAGGTCACGTGCGGCTGGCTCTGGGCAGTGGTCAATGCTTCATTAAGGGAGGGGTTATTCCCCGCCGCTTTGAAAGAGGCGGTGGTGAGGCCCCTCCTGAAGAAGCCTGCCCTTGACCCAGCCGTGTTGAACAACTTTCGTCCGGTCTCCAACCTTCGCTTTTTAGCGAAGATTGTTGAGGGTGTGGTGGCTCAACAATTGCCACTTTTCCTGGAGGAAGCGGACTACCTGGATCCGTACCAATCGGGCTTCCGGTCTGGGTACAGCATGGAGACAGCATTGGTCGCGCTGATTGATGATCTCGCTAGGGCACGGGACAGGGGCTCTCCTCTGTCCTGGTCCTGTTAGATCTCTCAGCGGCTTTCGATACCATCAACCATGGTATCCTATTGCGGCGTCTCCAGGGGTTGGGAGTGGGAGGCACTGTTTTACAGTGGTTCTCCTCCTACCTCTCGGCGTTCGCAACAGTGTTGGCAGGGGGCAGAGGTCAACTCCAAAGCACCTCACTTGTGGGGTGCCGCAGGGTTTGGTCCTCTCACCCCTCCTGTTCAACATTTATATGAAGCCACTGGGCGAGATCATCCGTGGCTTTGGGGTGAGTTATCATCAGTATGCTGATGATACTCAGCTATACATTTCCACCCCAGGCCACATCAGTGATGCTCTCTCCGTGATGTCCCGTTGTCTGGCAGTGGTGCGGATCTGGATGGACAGGAACATGCTTCGACTCAACACGGCCAACAGAGTGGCTGTGCATACCGACATCCCGGTCCAGTTTTGAGGTACCATCTTTGCTCATGGGGGAGGAGGTGTTGCCCCCCGTGGACAGGGCATGGAATCTAGGGGTCCTCCTGGACTCACGGCTCAAATTAGAGGAGCAGGGGGCCGTGGCCAGGGTGCCTTTGTCCAGATCCAGCTGGTTCGCCAGTTACGCCCATTCCTGGACCGAGATGCCCTGCTCACAGTCACTCAGGCTCTCGTTATTTCCCGCCTCGACTACTGCAATGCTCTCTACCTTGGACTGCCCTTGCGTACCACTCAGAGGCTTCAGCTGGTGCAGAATGCGGCCGCGCGCAGGTTGTGATGGGAGCTTCCCGATACTCCCATGTTACACCCCTCCTGCGCGGCCTGCATTGGCTTCCGTTGCCCTCGGGTGAGATTCAAGGTCTTGGTATTAACATTTAAAGTCCAACAGGGCATGGGTCCAGGTTATTTCCGGCAACGGCTTCTCCCAGCATCTAATGCCAACCGCCCTGTGCGGAGCGCACAGGCAGGGTCTCCCTCGGGTGCCATCTGCGACACAATGTCCTTGGCGGCGACCGGAGAAGGCCTATTGTGGCGGCTCCCACTTTGTGAATCTTCTTCTTCGCTTGAGCTCCATTTGGCTCCCGATCTTCGCTCCTTCACCATGATTTGAAAACTTGGCTCTTCCTACAATCTGGGTTGTGCTGACTCTCCTGGGTTGGGGTTATTTAATTGGGGTTTTAAACGTTAATTCGGCTTAAATGTTTAATATCTTTTTAATTAATTTAATTTATTTACTGTTGTATTTTAATTGTAAGCCGCCCCGAGTCTTCGGAGAGGGAGCGGCATATAAGTCAAATTAATAAATAATAAATAAATAAATAAATCTCATCTCATCGGTATCTCTATTTTACATCTCTGGACACCTTGCAATGGGCAGAGGGAATTATTTGGGGCAGAGAGCATCCTCAGGAGCAGAAGAGACATTGAGGCTAGAACAGTTTCCCTTCTGGATCTAGACAACTTAGTGTCAGGTTTCCAAGTGATGAAACCCATTTAAAAAGAAATGAGCAAAGTCCAACTTCCAAAACAAATTTCTTTTTATTTCGGTAAGCATCCAATTGGCAAAGTCTGTTGTAATTCCAGATCTGACACAAACCAGAATTACACCGTATAATATTGGAAATTAGAAACAACCTCCAAAAGTCACAATCCCCAATCATATGTATTATTATTATTAACATTCAAAGTCCTACATGGCTTGGGTCCGGAGTATTTGCAGGAGCGTCTCCTGCTGACATCGAATGCCGATCGCCCTGTGCATGCGCGCAGACGGGGACTCCTTGGGGTGCCGTCCACAAGACAGTGTCAGCTGGCAGTGCTCCGGGGGAGGTCTCCTGCCTTGTGGCAGCTCCTGCCTTGTGGAACCAACTACCCTTGGAGCTCCGTTTGGCTCCTGATCTCCGCTCCTTCCACCGCGATCTAAAAACCTGACTGTTTGCGCAGGCCGGGCTGCAGTGATTTTTGGGGAGGGTGTTTTAAATTGGGTTTTAGTTTGTTTGGGCTTGTTTGGGTTTAATTGTTTTTAAAATTATTTATTGTTCGTATTTTAGTTGTGAGCCGCCCCGAGTCCTTCGGGAGAGGGGGGGCATATAAGTCCAAATATAAATAAATATAAATAAATAAATAAATATGTTCCTTTTCTTTCTCTTTCCTGGTAATGTGGCAAGCCTGAAACCCTCCCCCCTTTACCAGCAAAGAGAAAGAAAGAAAAGGAACATATGATTAGAATATAGAGCTAAATAAAATGGCTACATATATGTCAGTTTCGGGCTCAACACTTAGGGAAGGAAAGATTAGGTGAGTAACTTTACTACAGTCCTTAGGTAAAATTATAGAAGTAAGCCTTGACTTACAACCATTCATGTTCAAAGTTACAACGGCACTGAAAAAGTGACTCATTGGGGACTCAATTTTTTTTACTACAGGTTCTGTGGGTGTGGCTTGGTGGGCATGGCATAGCTTGGTGGGCGTGGCAGGGGAAAGGATACTGCAAAATCTCCATTCCCTCCCCACTCCTGGGGGAAGGTTCCTGCAAAATCCCATTCCTTCCCCATTTCACTAACCTGCCTTCCAGTTCCAGGGCCTTGGTGGCTCAGGCTGTTAAATGCCTGCACTTAAAGTTCCAGCTGCCTACAATTACTGCAGGCTCAAATCCCACCAGGCTCAAGGTTGACTCAGCCTTCCATCCTCTCGGGGTAGGTAAATTGAGGACCCAAGATTGTTGGGGGCAATAAGCTGACTTTGTAAAAATGCCACTTAGTAATAAGCAGGCATATACAATGGAATGAAGGCTATTGCTGAGCACACTGGGTTGTATCCCAAAAATTGTAAGCCACCCTGAGTCTTTGGAGAAGGGCGGCATATAAATGTAATTTAAAAAAAAAAGTTCCCTTCTCCTGTGCAGGGCAACCAAAGAAGACTCAGCTGATCAGCTGGCACTCAGGAGGCAGAGAAGAGATGGGGGCGGGGCCAGTCAGAGGTGGTTTTTTCCGGTTCTCCAAACTACTCAAAATTTCTGCTACCGGTTCTCCAGAACTGATCAGAACCTGCTAAATACCACCTCTGCTCATTACCAGTTTTAACACTTACATATTTTTTGGCATCCCTGTGGTCATGTGATCAAAATCCAGATGCTTGGCAGCTGGCATGTATTCATGACAGTTGCAGTGTCCCAGGGTCATTTGATCATCTTTTGCGACCTTCGGTCAAGCAAAGTCAATGGGGAAGCCAGAGTTACTTAATAACTGTGTTACTAATTTAACAACTGTGGCAAGGAATGGGGCAATACTCACTTAACAACTGGCTTGCTTTGCAGCAGAAATGTTGGGTTCAATTGCGGTCATACATCAAGGTTTAGTTTCCATCCATTGCTTCTTGTCCTGCCTCCAAAGCACCTGAAGGCAGGACAAGAAGCAACGGATGGAAACTAATCAAGGAGAGAAGCAACCTAGAAATAAGGAGAAATTTCCTGACAGTTAGAACAATTAATCAGTGGAACAGAAGTTGCCTCCAGAAGTTATGAATGCTCCAACATTGGAAGTTTTTTAAAACATGTTGGACATGTACTAACATATGCGGACTTTTCGGGCAGCTGAATTGTGGGCTCTGAGGGATTCTCCCCTCTCTTGGGTTTGGCCCACTGGTTTATCATCAGCCTATCTCGAGGACGGATTTTGGAATCCGGAGAGATGGCATGACGCAGGAAAGGGTAGGGGCCGGGGCTCGGGGAGGGATAAGAAAAAAGGACCCAGGGCTTCTTTGTTAAAAATTTTATTTCGGTTTCTTAGGGGGTTAGGGAAGGGTGGGAGGGGTGGGGGTCTTATTACAGGAGTTCAGTGCAGCCTGCAACAGGGCCGTGGTTGGGGGGTGCATGTGGGGGCCTGTGGGACCCCGGGCGGAATAGTGGGGGCCATGATCCCCAGGGTAGTTGGAATGGGTAGGAGCCGATGAGGCGGGGGGCCATATCATGTTAGGGGAGCGCGCCCCCGCTATGTCCAAGCTGTGGTGCTCTCCGACCCCTTAGCCTCTTCTCATCCCCTGGGGGTTTTGGGATCCAGGACCCCTGGGCTCAGACTGGTGTACTTTAATGCCAGGTCCGTGGTTAATAAGGCACCACTCCTCCATGATGTGATTGAGGAGGAGGCCGCGGACCTGGCTTGTATCACCGAGACCTGGTTGGGGCCGGAGGGTGGAGTCCCTCTGGTTGATATCTGCCCCCCAGGTTTTTGGGTGTTGCACCGGTCACGACCCCAGGGAAGGGGGGGTGGGGTGGCTATTGTCATTCGGGAGACCCTGTTTCCAAGGGAGGTCCCTGCCCCGGAGATAGGCGGGTGTGAATCCCTCCTCCTGAGGTGCGGGCCTGCAGGTCAGATGGGCGTGCTGCTTACATACCTGTCCCCCAGCTATGTCTCAGCTGCCCTGCCTGGGCTTCTTGATACTGTCTTGGGGGTGGCGGTGGAGTTTCCAGAGCTTATAGTTCTGGGTGACTTCAACCTGCCTTCCTTGGGACTGGCATCGGGTTTGGCCCAGGAGTTCATGGCCTCTGTGGAGGCCATGGGCCTGACCCAGATAATAGATGGCCCGACTCATGAGGGGGGTAACATGCTCGACCTGGCTTTTGTCTCGGAGCAGTGGCGGAGTGGTCTGGTGGGTGGTGACATAGTTACCTACCCCGTTTCATGGTCAGACCACTATCTCCTGCGGCTGGTCTTCCATCAAGCTGCCCCACACCACTGGGATGAGGAGCCACTTAGATGGTTCCGCCCCAGGCGCCTGATGGACCCTGAGAGGTTCCAGGCAGAGCTGGGGGTTTTTCCTGCATCCCTTACCCACAGCCCTGCTGAGGCCCTTGCGGCTATCTGGCGACAGTCAGCTGTGGGGGCTCTCGACAGGGTTGTCCCCATGCGTCCCCTTACTCGGCGCAGATCCCGGTCAGCTCCCTGGTATACCGAGGGGCTCCGGGAGATGAAGCGTCATAGGAGGGGACTAGAGAGCAGGTGGAGGGCGACCCATTCTGGATCTGACTGAGCCCAGCTAAGAGCCCATATTAGGACTTACCTGGTGGCAGTGAGGGCGGGGAGAAGATTTTATTTCTCCACCTTCATAGCATCCGCAGATAACTGCCCGGCCGCCCTGTTTGGGGTTGCTCGCTCCCTCCTCCAGCTGGGGGGGGTGGCGGACCTTTGGGCAGAGCTGAGGAATTTGGCCAGTATCTGCAGGATAAAATTGCTCAGATCTGGGAGGGGTTGCGCTCGGACTTGCAGTGGCCTGAGGATGGGGATGCGGAGTGGTTTGGCCAATGTTATCTGGACTGAGTTTGATCCTGTTTCTGAGGATGAAGTGGACAGGATTATGCAGCGGCTGAGCTCCACCACATGTTTATTGGACCCGTGCCCTTCCTGGTTGGTTTATGCCTCCAGGGAGGTCACGTGCGGCTGGCTCCAGGCAGTGGTCAATGCTTCATTAAGGGAGGGGCTGTTCCCTGCCGCTTTGAAAGAGGCAGTGGTGAGGCCCCTTCTGAAGAAGCCTGCCCTTGACCCAGCTGCGTTGAACAACTTTCGTCCGGTCTCCAACCTTCGCTTTTTAGTGAAGGTTGTTGAGAGTGTGGTGGCCCAGCAATTGCCACTTTTCCTGGAGGAAGCGGACTACCTGAATCCATACCAATTGGGCTTCTGGCCTGGGTACAGCACGGAGACAGCATTGGTCACGCTGATTGATGATCTCTCTAGGGCTCGGGACCGGGTTTTTCCTCTGTCCTGGTCCTGTTAGATCTCTCAGCGGCTTTCAATACCATCGACCATGGTATCCTGTTGCAACATCTCGGGGAGTTGGGAGTAGGAGGCACTGTTTTACAGTGGTTCTCCTCCTTCCTCTCGGGACGTTCGCAAACAGTGTTGGCAGGGGGGCAGAGGTCGACTCCAAGGTATCTCACTTGTGGGGTGCCCCAGGGCTCAGTCCTCTCGCCCCTCCTGTTCAACATTTATATGAAGCCGCTGGGTGAGATCATCCGTGGCTTTGGGGTGAGTTATCATCAGTATGCTGATGATATGCAGTTATACATCTCCACCCCAGGCCACATCAGTGATGCTCTCTCCATGATGTCCCGTTGTCTGGAAGCGGTACGGATCTGGATGGATAGGAACATGCTTCGACTCAATCCAGCCAAGACTGTGCATACCGACATCTCGGTCCAGTTTGGATGTTCCATCTTTGGTCATGGGGGAGGAGGTGTTGCCCCCGTGGACAGGGCATGGAACCTGGGGGTCCTCCTGGACTCACGGCTCAAATTGGAGGAGCAGGTGGGGGCCGTGGCCAGGGGGGCCTTTGCCCAGATCCGGCTGGTTCACCAGTTACGCCCATTCCTGGACCGAGATGCCCTGTGCACAGTCACTCAGGCTCGTTATTTCCCGACTCGACTACTGTAATGCTCTCTACCTAGGACTGCCCTTGCGTACCACTCGAGGCTTTAGCTGGTGCAGAATGCGTCGAGGTAGTGATGGGAGCTTCCCAATACTCCCATGTTACACCCCTCCTGCGCAACCTGCATTGGCTTCCGTTGCCCTCCGGGTGAGATTCAAGGTTCTGGTATTAACATTCAAAGTCCAGCATGGCATGGGTCCAGGTTATTTATGAGAATGGCTCCTCCCAACATCAAATACTAACCGCCCTGTATGGGGCTGCACAGACGGGGTCTCCTCGGGTGCTGTCTGCACTCAATGTCTCTTGGCGGCAACCCGGGAGGGCCTACTCTGTGGCGCTCCCACTTGTGGAATCTTCTTCCACTGGAGCTCTGCCTGGCCCCGATCTTCGCACCTTCTGCCACGATTTGAAGACTTGGCTCTTTTTACAATCTGGGCTGTGCTGATTCTCTGGGTTTGGTCCTATTTTAACTATGGGTTTTAATTTTTAATTCGGCTTAACTTGTTTAATATACTTTTAATTAATTTATTTATTGTTGTATTTTAGCTGTGAGCCCCAGTCCTTTTTGGAGAGGGGGCGGCATATAAGTCGAATAAATAAATAAATAAATAAACCATTTGTCTGAAGTGGAGTAGGGTTTCCTGCCTAGGCAGGGGGTTGGACTAGAAGACCTCCAAGGTCCCTTCCAACTCTGTTATTCTGTATTCTGACCACCTGTGAACATTTTGTGAGCAGTCCCTGAAATAATGAAATCCCCCAGAGCAATTGTAATGCATCCCAAAAGATCTATCTGTCAAAATGGCATAGTTAGTTTCTTTTATTATATTCTCACTTTTGAAAGGGGAAAAACCTTCAATTTTCTATTTTCCCAACTGCTACAAACCTTACTGTCCAGGCTGCAGTTCATAGAGGTCCCAGTAGACTTGATTGGACCCCCCAAAAGACAAAGCCCTCTTCCAAGGTCAGAAAGGAAGCCTTCTATCTCAGACTTCCATATTCTCTGTTAATCAAAGTAATTAAAAGAGAGTGTAAACCACAGTTCCCCTTTAATCCTTCTTAACAATAAGAAGCCCTGTTAAATCCTTAATGTGCCTGCTTTAATTATAACCTATCAAACAGTGAACCAATCTAAGTGGTAAACACAAAAAGCAGTATTCAGAGTCTAGGAAAGATCATACCTTTTAAAAATGCAAATTGAGGCAGGGGTATAAAACATATAATAACATTTGATTAATCTTTTCCTTTAAAAGTGTAGGAAGTTGGCACCCAACTCTCCTAGAAAAATGAAGTATTCTGGTAGATATTTAAAAGGCAGAATATTTCTTCTAAAAAGAGTAGAACCCCAGAAGCAGAATCTCACCCCCACCTTTGTTAATAGGTGGGCCATTAAGGCCTGAGCCAGAATACTTTACATAAGAAAGGTCTCCAGGTAAAGCTATAGCAATTGCCAAGGCCCTTTGGGGGCATAGATCATCCAGCAAGGGTCAACCAAGCTTGGAACTCAGGACAGCCTACAGAGTTGCCCCTCATGGGAGTCTGACAACCAATTAGAAACAAGCTTCAATTCAAACCCCAACAAAGGTTATAAAACCCAGATACTCTCAGCACCTCAGCCCTTTTTTCTTGATCTTCTCCTTCAAGCATGTGATCATCTTTCTCTGGAGCTCCAGACCATGTGGTCCTGTTCACCATTAAACTTTCCAAGCAGCCTCCATGTTTCCAGTGTCTTTTTCCCCACTTGGAACTGAACCCAGAAGGATATTTCTTTCAACAATTGGCACCCAAGCAGATGGGACTCCACGCTAACCTAACCAATGGACCAGGCCCAGGTAAGATTCCCTTGCCGGCAAACAGACCCATTGAGTCTATGGGTGGGTTTTCCTGGACCTGGGCCATTTGGAACAAAGGTTTTAAAGGGGTTTTGAGTGTTGAGCTCAAAGGCTGCTTGGAAAGAAGGTGAGTACCTCCAAATTCTAAATTTAAAGCACAGAAAAATGTGGGAAATGCGTGTATGCCTTTGTGTGTGTGTGAGAAGGAGATCTTTCTTCCTCTGTGTGTTCTACCAAGAGAGCTAGTATCAATTATATTACTGTTTATAACAATAATATTCATGCTGTTTGTTTAACCAACTTAAGTATTACTTATATCACAAATCCTTTCATATATTCCCCTTTTTTCCCTGTTTTTGTCTGCTAGCCATTGATGAGTCCCAAGAAAAAAAAAATTTCTAGTTTTATTGGTATTGCTTGGAATAAATATAGTAATCTTGGCAGGATATTCAATTTTATGGTAGCTACTCTTTCCATCAGTGATAGTTGTAGATTTTTCCACTTAACCAAATTTGTTTCATTTGTTGGCCAATTTATAACTTTCTTGACTATCTGTATACCTATTTTCCTTGTTAGTTCTTTTCCTATATATCTGTAAACAATTATTTTGATTTTTTTACCTTTCAGTCCTGCAACTTCACCATACTCTTCTATTTTCCTAAGTAGTTTGAGTCCATTTTATTGTGGGTCTTCCAAGATAAAGAGCAAATCTTCTACAAATGCCTATAATTTATATTGTTCCCTTTTTATTTCCATAGCTTTAATTTCTATCTCTTGTCTAATATCTATATTTAGCAATTCTAATATCAATATGAATAGTACAGGAGATAGTGGACATCCTTTTCTTGTGCCTTTTTATATTAAAATTCTCTGTCCTACTTCCATTTTCTATCACCTTTGCCATTTGTTTATGGCAAATTGCCTTTAAAGTTAAAATTATTGTCATGGTGTTTTAATCTACTTCTTAGACAAAAAAAGCCATTTTGATCTGAATATATAAATTCATTTAGAAATTTTTACTCTCTCTGCCATTATTGAAGCATATGTTTTATAGTCAGTGTTCAGTCAAGATATGAGCCTATAGTTTTTATCTGCATTAAATCTGAATCTTTTGGAATCAAAGTAATATTTGCTTTCATCCACGAATTTGGTACCTTTGCATCAATCAATACTTCATTATGGACTTCTAACATTGATGGGCCTAAAGTATCTTGTAACCATTTGTAAAATTCAGCCTGCAGCCCAACTGGTCCTGGTGTTTTATTATTCTTTTGTCTCTTGATCACTTCTGATAATTCCATCATTGATATTCATTCATTTAACATAGTTTTACCTTTTCTGGTACTTTAGGTAATTCCGCTTTTTCCAAATATTGTTTAATTTTCTCTTCTGAAACTTTTCTTGCTCATAGCTTTTCATAACAATCTTGAATTATCATTTTTATTCTCATTTTGGTAGTATAAAGTTCCTTTCTCATCTTCTGGCTTATTTGCATTCTAATCCTTGGCCATTTTTTTAAAAACTTTTATTAAATATTTCCCAACAATCCTGGTTTCACCTCTATCTTTTAACTCTAATGTCAGCCTGTCCATCTCCATGCAGTTCAAAATCTTTCTTATCACTGTCCCTCAGATGGTATATTATCCTGTTTCCAGTACTGTGCATACACAATTCTGGCGCAGTTATTATATGTAAAATGATATATTTGTCTTAGCACAATCTCCCCTTAGATATAACTCTTTATTGGCCAAGCGTGATTTGACTTACAAGGAAGTTGTCTTTGGTGCATATGCTCTCAGTCTACATAAAAGGAAAGATACATTCATTAAGAATCAAGAATCATAACGTACAACACTTAATGATAGTCATAGGGTACAATAAGCAATCAAATTATACTAGGAAGCAGTGAATGTAAATCGTAAGGATACAAGTGACAAAGTTACAACATACAGTCACAAGTGGGAGGGGATGGGTGATGGGGAGTGATGAGAAGATTAATAGTAATAGTAGTGCAGACTTTGTAAATGGTTGGACGGTGTTGAGGAAATTATTTGTTTAACAGATTGATGGCGTTCAGGGAAAAACTGTCCTTGTGTCTACTTGTTCTGGTGTGGAGTGCTCTATAGAGTCGTTTTGAGGGTTTTATTCTCAATTTAAAAAAAAGTTCCTGTCTGAAAAGAAAAAGTTATGTTTAACAGTTTCAGAGCACAGGACCTTTTGTTAGAGAAGGAGGAAGAGTGTGTGTGTGTGAGCGGCTACACCCTTGGACAGCAGCTGGATCTCATTCCTTTGTTTGGCCTCTAGCCGCCCTCTTGTCTGTTGCTAGCTCAGAGCCATGACCATCAGGACAGGAAAAGCAAGGAGAGGTCATCAGAGTGTGAGACCTTCTGTATATAAGAGGAAAAGCCGAGCTGGTTATGATTGAAGGGAGGGAAGAAAAAATTTGGTTTTTTTGTCCAGTGTATCCCAAAAGCAAACCCCAGGGGTTTAGGTAGTTATATAATTTGGATGCTAAATCGGAGTACCAGTACTTGCTTACAGAAAAGCAAGTTTTCCCAGATTTGAGCTCTTCCAAATCGCTAAGCGTGGGCCTGAAGGAAAGAGGCACGGAGTACCAGTACTTATCTGCGGGGGGCAGAGAGTCTCACGGACTGTTTTTTTGGGGGAAGGGAAAGAAGTCTGCACAGGCAGCATACCCCAGTCGAAAACCTTGGCAAAAAGAGAGAGAGAGAGTCTCTCGTGGTTTTTTAAAAAAGGGGAGCGCGCATACTTTGTGAAATATTCTGTAGAATAGAGAGAGTTTTTAAGTGTCTCATTCGTTGCATAAGGTGCAACGACCAAAGTCTCCCTCAGATACCTTTTTTCTTTTTCTTGCTCTTGAAGTTCTTGTGTCTGAAACTGGTCGCTGACTGACCCGACTAAGCCAAAGTGTGAAACCCCACATCGGACGGGGAAACATGGGAAGCGGTAGTTCGAGGGTCCTGAACCCCCCTGGGAGAGCTATTGGAGGCTTGGGATGAGCGGCAGATGCCGACCCTAGCTGGCATGAGCAAGAAAAACCAAAATGTATAGATAGGGAATGGGCTTTGCTGAGGGATACAGGAAGACCAATGTGCTAAATAAAGGTACTTAAAAAGGGCAAAATATAAAAACAGGATCACATGGGATTTTTTTAAAAAAATTCTTTCTTTCTGTGTCTCTTTCTCTATCTTCTATGCTACCACGTGGTTTGTTCCTTAAGATTTATGCCTTCCCCAATTTAACTGAGAGATTTATTGTGGGAATGATCAGTGTGTGTGTGTGTAAACCTCAGAGTTTTGTTTTCCTCTGTGTCTGTGTGTGGGTATGTGTGCGCACGTGTGTGTCTAAGACTTTGTGTGTCCTAGAGGTAACTGTTGCAACTGTTAAGTGTCTCTGATCCCTTCGGATATTAATTTTAAATTGTTAAGAATTAAAAACACCAAGAGATTGTCTTCTCCCAGTCTGACCTGGCCAATTAGACTGGATGAGGAACAGAGTTAAATTTTCTCTCCTCTCTGTGCTTTTAAGAAAAACCCTAGGTTATTAACGAATGTTCTAAGTTCATTTACAAGAAAAGTTTCATCCTTGCATTTACTGTGTGTTTAAATGATTTTACCTGTTCATCCTTTTCCTGAAGCATTTGAATCCAGTTTTTTCCTTTCTCATCTATTGTGTCTCCACTTTGTTGAAACTGATTTATCTGTTTAGTAACTGCAATACTGATGTGTTATTTTTCTTTCTCCTGAAACCATACCTGCAAGCCATCTCCAAACCCCCTCTCTAATCCTTTTACAATGCCTTTCCTGGTAGAATTACCAACAAAAGGGGGAAGGGACCCCTTGTTCTTTGTCTTTCAGCCCTGCCACATGTGGAAGCAGATGCTACTCCCTAGAGACATTCTATCCATTGGAACCAGTAACTGGGTTTGGATCCAGCCTCCACTAAAGGTCATTACAACAAACCAGAGTGGGGCAGACCTTCCCAAGCCTGACTGACCACCCATACCACCAGGCCAAGCCTATGCCATCCAGAGACATGAAGGAAAGGATCCTGAGATGGACCAGTAAAGACTAAAAGACTCTTTTCAATCCCCAGAAGACAGTTAGAAAGACTATGGGGGAGGTGGAAATTCATTGTAACTGAAAATTCATTGTAAGGTGAAACCCATTGTAATGTTTTCTTTCTTGTATCATTTATATTGTAACCAATTTGATGTACCCATGATTGTATTTGAGAGTAGCTGGCCCAGCAAGTTCTGAACACCTTATACTTCTGTCTGGTGGGAGGAAATTGTCCAGCATGTTTGTATTATCTGTATTGTAAACCTAGCTGCATACACAGGCACATACACAGAGACACCCATTTAGAATTAGATAGGTTATCTCTTTCACCTGCTTCCACACAAAGCTGTCCCTTGCTCCTTTTAAAAAGAAAATGTTTTTTTGTTTTGTTTTGTTTTTATTTTGCTGCTCTGAGGCACTAAGGCCCAAGCAAAACTCCCTTCTAATTCCATGGGGGAGGGGGTACCCCCTCAGGCAATTCCTGAAGAGATAGCAGAAAAGAGATCTCCAAACCCCAGGTCCTGACTGTGACTCACAAATGATGCCCAGTTGTCCAGTAAAGCAAGATATGTTGCACTGGGGGCCTCATGAGTACAAGTCCCAGGGCTCATTGTGTGTAACTTTAAAAATACTAAATAGCCTGGATTGCACACTGGCTAATCTCAATTTGGCCTCACAAACCCTGGAAACTAAGAGCTAGGCAGGTAGTAACCATAACCTTGGAAATGGGCAGCCTGTAATTTAAAGGCTGTGAAGAATGTAGAGGCTTGTGCTTATAACCTGACTGTAAGCTCACAAAAAGTACATCAAAACACCTGAAAATTAATTGGCATGAAAAAATTGGATACTGTTTTGGAAAAAAAAACAAAACCAGGAGTTTTCCCAGACTTTGAAAGCTTTTGGGAGCCACTGAAGGAATCCTTTTCTGTTGCCTTTTTTTTCCAATGCCTTTCCTTTGCATCAGAAAAAAAATTAAAAGCACCCATCAAGTCTCCCTGATCTGATCACCTTTTAATCTTTTGTCAAAACTCTCACGTGTTTTGAAAAAAAAAAAAAGAGGGATTGTAGGAAGTTGGCACCCAACTCTCCTAGAAAAATGAAGTATTCTGGTAGATATTTAAAAGGCAGAATATTTCTTCTAAAAAGTAGAACCCCAGAAGCAGAATCTCACCCCCACCTTTGATAATGGGTGGGCCATTAAAACCTGAGCCAGAATACTTTACATAAGAAAGGTCTCCAGGTAAAGCTATAGCAATTGCCAAGGGCCCTTTTGGGGGCATAGATCATCCAGCAAGGGTCAACCAAGCTTGGAACTCAGGACAGCCTACAGAGTTGCCCCTCATGGGAGTCTGACAACCAATTAGAAACAAGCTTCAATTCAAATCCCAACAAAGGTTATAAAACCCAGATACTCTCAGCACCTCAGCCCTTTTTTCTTGATCTTCTCCTTCAAGCATGTGATCATCTTTCTCTGGAGCTCCAGACCATGTGGTCCTGTTCACCATTAAACTTTCCAAGCAGCCTCCATGTTTCCAGTGTCTTTTTCCCCACTTGGAACTGAACCCAGAAGGATATTTCTTTCAACAAAAGCATCCAGGCAAAGTATTCATTTTGCTGCCAGGGTGATGGGATGGGATCTGGACTGAAGGCAGCACATCTCCATCTCCCGATATCCCCCACTCTGTTTTATGCAAAGGAAAGACTAAAAACATGTCTCCTTAATGATCAAGTCCCCCATTGCTAAGAGGAAAGAATTTTGCCACAACCGAGCAATTTCACACCATTTTGTAGATAGCAAAAAAAAGTCACATCTTGCTTACTACATGGCTACATGATTTCACCTTAGTTTTACTTGCTAGTATCTTAAGATGAGAAGCTCTGGGGGGAGGGATTTCTGATTTTTTTGCCCCTCTTCACTTTTCCCCCTTTTGGCTGCTCTTCTAAAATTATCTCCTAAATACACCTTTTAAAAAAGCCTTTATACCTTTTTTGATACCAAGGAATTTGTTCCCACTCAGCCTTGGAAGCTACTATGGGCCAGTCATGCTTTTTCTCAGCTCAGCCCCTCCAAAAAGTGTTGGTGGCAGGAAAAAAATGGAGGTATGGATTCTCTCTGTGCTGCCTTGAGATCCTGGAGAAATGATGTGCCTTAGAATTAAAGCCAATAAGTAATATTGGTATCCTGAACTGGTTAGGTACAGGATGAATGGACCTTGATAGCCATACAATGGCTCACTCCCCAGATCTTTTCTTATGCTGATTTGAAATATGGAGAATAAAGAGCAAAATTCATTGCCCATCCCCCAGGCTCAAATTATCCTACTTTGGATTGTTATGCAAAGAGCTAGCTTCCTAGAGAAGGCTTTAATGATAGGAAAGGTGGAAGAAAAGAGGAGGAGGAGGAGGAGGAGGAGGAGGAGGAGGAGGAGGAGGAAGAAGAAGAAGAAGAAGAAGAAGAAGAAGAAGAAGAAGAAGAAGAAGAAGAAGAAAGAAGATGACAATCAGTTATAGTAACCAATGAGTGAATTATTAGAAGACCTGAAAAACTAGGTGGCAGATACAAATAACCTGGAGCATTCTTTGAGTTCAAAGCGTAGAAGAATTTATTATTGCTATCTATGTATAAGAATTTAGTCAATGAACCATCAAAACTAAATTGCTGCTAGATAAGGGTCAATGGAATTCAAGGAACTTGGATCTTTTGTGGCAGTGCATTGACTGCAAACTTATGACATATTTAACTCCACTTTCTAGTTCATCCTGCTCTTCTCCTACAGTTAAAGGCAAGAGATTTAAAGTAGAAAAAGAAGATGATTTTTGTCATATAATTTTATTAATTTCACATCTCATTTTGCTTGGACTATGCAGTGCTGTCAAGGTAGCATTTTTGAACTGGTCATCTGAATTTTCCCACACTATTGATGTCATGAGAATCCAGACATCCAGACCTGGTTTCAATCTGGTTCAAAATTTTCACATCAATGTGCTCCAATTCCCCTTAGTCCAAGGGGAAATTTACTTAGAACTTCAACTGGAGGTGTTCATAATTTGCCTTGTGATTCTTTTTGCTTCCTCCTGAGCAAAACAAAATATGTAGAACAAATCTCCTCACCTTATTTGCTGCCCTGATGCACACTGCAAAGGCTTTTGGGATAAGTAGGATAAACTAAGAAATGACAATGAACCTAAAATGTCACTCAGGGAATCTCCATGGCCAAATAGCAATTTGGACATCATCTTCCCAATTTCTAACTTAACACTAACCATTAGCCACACTGGCTGTGTTAATGTAGCCATCCATCTGACCCTTTAAGACTATTCTTATCCTCTTCCTCTTGAGTCCTAGTTCCCAAGACATTGAGATTAATATTATATTCATGTTTTAATTCAGCAGTTCACATGGAAAATTTCAGTAAATCCATTATTACAGTGCGTAATGTGCTTGCCTCAGTCACTCCCGTTAGCTGTGTTCATTCTGAAATGATTTACTGCTTCATGGTAGCAGGTCTTAATTCAAAACCACCCTGGGGCAATTGGACAATTTCTGCTAATTTCATAACGTGGGATTCCTCTCAATTTCAAAGGGACCATAGCTTCTGAGGTGAATCAATATATAAATTGATTACCATGCAGCCCATATATTGTGTAAATTGCAGATTAGGAGGATTTTAAAAGCATCCTAGTGTTGGAAGAAATATCCTTCTGGGTTCAGTTCCAAGTGGGGAAAAAGACACTGGAAACATGGAGGCTGTTTGGAAAGATGGTTTAATGATGGACAGGACCACATGGCTTGGAGCTCCAAAGTGAAAGGAACAATCACATGCTTTAAGATGTTGGGTGAAGGAAAAGAAGGGAGAGCTGAGATGCTGAGGGTGCAATTATTTTATACCCTCTGTTGGGATTTGAGTTTGAGCTTGTATTCTGATTGGTTGTCAGACTCCCATGGGGCCATGCAGGGGCAACTCTGTAGGCTGTCCTGAGTCCCAGGCTTGGTTGAGTCTTGCTAGATGATGATGTAATGAAAGGGCTTTGGGCAATTCCTATCATAGCTTTACCTGGAATAGATCTTTGTTATGTAAAATAGACTGGTCTAGGCCAGAATAATGGCCCATTAGTAAAGGTGGGGGAGGGGCTGAGTTTCTGCCTCTCTGAGTTTCTACTTTTCTTTTTAGGGGAAATATTCTGCCTTTTTAGTATATCCCAATATATTTCATTTTCCTAGGAGAGGGGTGGGCTTTAACTTCCAACACTAGTTAAGAGTTCCTTAAATATTGATTATTATTTTTGCCTCAGTATATCAACGATACATTTGAATCTCCCTGTCAAAGACTTGTTCACTTTTATCTTTAAACAGCTTCATATGCCTATGTCAGTGGTGGGATTCAAATTTTTTTACTATCGGTTCTGTGGGTGTGGCTTTGTGGGCATGGCAGGGAAAGGATATTGCAAAAGCCCATTCCCTCCCCACCCCACTAACCTGCTTTCCAGCTCTGTTCTCCTGTGCAGAACAGCAAAAGAAGACCCAGCCAATCAGCTGGGACTCGGGAGGCAGAGAATACATGGGGCGGGGCCAGTCAGAGGTGGTATTTGCCGGTTCTCCGAACTACTCAAAATTTCCACTACTGGTTCTCCAGAACTGGTCAGAACCTGCTGAATATACTACCTCTGGCCTACATATTCCATGGCTGTACTAGAATAAGAGCCTTATATTCTCCCTAGTAAATATCATTACATGCCAGTTCCTGCTATTTGATCTCTTTCTTTTTCTTTTCTTTTTTTCAAAATGGAGACGTTTTATATACAGTACATTTTGTTAATTTATTTCAAAGAGCAATATTCACTGAGAGTTATTTCCAGTCATGAAGGTTTCCAGGTCTATAGAGAGAGAGAAGCTTGATTATTATTGCTGTTTTTGTTTTTGTTGTCATTATTATTGCTGTACAACAATGTACAGAAGAAATGTAGAGATGTGGAGAAGTGGGAGGTCTCGTTTTGTAAACATATACAGGAATTAAAACTGCCATGTGTTGTGTTGCCTGCTTGACAAGTGATAATTAATTAGTGACAGACTAATTCCGGTTGTGACGCAAACTTGTTTCTCATTAAAATGAGTTGTGGAACATTTGTGTTAGATGTTACAGCTAATCAAATCCCTAAAGATATGTAGAAATACACACACACACACACATATATATGTATGTATTACAAACTATTCTAAAAATACGAGTTCCAGGTAAAACTGTGAAAAAAGAGACAGACATCCCAATCTCTGGAACTAAAAAGGCCCCCTTGTTTTGTCCACTAGATTCATTTGTTGCTTTGCTGGTGATAGGAAGCAGCCTCTGCTCTCCTTGAAGGATCTTTTTGGCGCCTCAATGCTTGGTAGGTTGATAGCAGTTCGATATGTCTATTGATGGAGGGGCCTTTACATATTGTATAGATATAGCAATATCCAATCGAATTCCCATCGCCCAGTGCGCGCTCACAGACAGGGCCTCCTTGGGGTACCGTTGGCCAAACAATGTTGGCTGGCGGTCCCCAGGGGGAGGGCCTTCTCTATGGGGGCACCCACTTTGTGGAACCAGCTTCCCCTGGAGCTACGATTGCCCCCTGACCTCCGCTCCTTCCACCGCGGCCCAAAGATTTAGTTATTCGAACAAGCCGGCCTGGACTGAGAGGTGGGGTTTAGTTTTAAATGTCGTGTTGATTGGGTTTTAAACACTGTATCTGGTCTTATTAGTTTAATTATCTTTTAATGCTTTTAACTTTTGTATTGGGTGTTTTTATGTGAGCCGCCCTCCCTTGGGAGATAGGGCGGCTTATAAGACCAATTAATAAATAATAAATAAATAATAAATAAATAAATAAATAAATATGGCAATATATAGGAGAGAGAGAGAGAGAACTGCTTTGATGACAAATTGTTTAGAAGGGGAGGAGAAAGAAACTTAGAAAGGAACCTCCTTCACTTATCAGATTGTAAAGGAAATGGTGGGAGATTTGTATTTTCAAACTTGCAAGATTCCACTTAATGTAGCTTTATAATAAATAGCTCATCTGGTCTGTTTCCTCTAGAACAGGGCTGTCAAACTCATGGCCCATGGACTGGATGTGTCATGTGCTGGCCATGTCCACACCCAGTTTAGCAAAGGGGGGAAAAGTTATGATACGTCATCCCACTGTGATGACCCAAGTTTTCCCCTGCTCTAGTAGCTGGAAGAAACTTGTAGCTCTGAGCATCATGCTCTGGTAATGCTGCTCTAACTCTTCCAATAGTATCTGCTTCCAACTACTGGAGCCACTTCAGGCTACTGGTTCTATCCTAAAAGAAGACTAGTGATATAAAATACCTCTCTAATATCATAACAATAATATTTAGATTTATATACCAGTGCAAAGGGCTTTACAGCACTCTCTGGGTGGCTCACAATATCAGTATGTTGCACCCAACAATCTGAGGTCATTTTACCAACCTTGGAAGGATGAAAGACTGAATCAACCTTGAGCCCATCAGTATCAAACTCCAGGCTGTGGGCAGAGTTAGCCTGCAATACTGCATTCTAACCACTACACCATCATGCCTTGTCAGGGACGATCATGTCACTTCTAAAGCCCAAACAACCTTGTTGAAACAAAGGTAACCATCTTACTAAACTTGCATCCTACCATTCTTATTTCCAGTCTCTATACTTTCTTTCTACTTTTTTTTTAAAAAAGTGAGGAAATCACAGCAGCTATAGGAATGCCTCCAAATGATGAAAAGATACAATACAGGCAGTAACACAATCAGAAGCAATAGTGGCGCCCTTCATCACCTCCAGCCCATAAAGTCAGCTCACAAACCACCAAGAGGAATTCGAAAAGAAACCCTTCTGATCCTTTAGTACAAGACAGAAAAATAAATATAAAATGAAAACTTCTTTGTGCAAGAAGATTTTGGTGCCACTTTATTTAAAATCCCACCTGCATCCAATTCAGGCAGCCTTTGAAATGAAACTAAACTGTGAACTCCATTTCTACCCATTTTTATTAAAGCCTGATGTGCTTTTTTTAAGCAGGCCAAGATTCCATCTAGAGGTCAATAAAATACAGTTTTGGGATCCTAGCATTTGGATAATTTGTCACTTGATTCAAGAAACTTTTTTTAAGAACTCCTGCCAGATTAGTTCACAGCTTCTTCGTTTCAGGCAAAGCATTTTTTTCTTTTGCACATATTTCTCAGCATATGCATTGGCAGAATTCCTACAGCCCCATTATCAAATCCTCATCAGAACATAGGGGTATAATTAAACCCCCCAAAAAATTGTAATAAGCATCTTGATGTTTTCCCTACATATGGGAGATAATTATCAACAGTTACACTGTGCTTACCCTGTAGCTTGTATAAACTTTATTCTCTCTGAATACAAGCTCTCAGTGTGAAGCAAGCTATTTCAGCAACTTCGTTTTGCAGTGAAGCAGCAAAATTCTTTTTACATGTTCTTGGTCTATTATGATATAGGAGGCGTGGTGGCACCATGGTTAGAATGCAGTATTGCAGACAAGCTCTGCCCACAGCCAGGAATTCGATCCTGACCAGCTCAAGGTTGACTCAACCTTCCATCCCTCCAAGGTGGGTAAAACAAGGACCCAGATTGTTGTGAGGTAATATGGTGACTTGTAAACTGCTTAGAAAGGGCTGTAAAGCACTGTGAAGCTGTATATAAGTCTAAGTGATATTTCTATCATGGAGGACTAGAAGAAGGAATTGACTTTGAGTTGCCCAACTTCTTCCACTTCCCACAATGTCTTTATTTAGTAGCAGCAATCAACAAAACATCCAAAGGGGGTTCCTGGTAAAGTCTTGGTAAAGTCTTTTTTTTAATGTGTTAAGGCTAGGCTGTTTCAAGGACTTTCCCAGCATGGTAGCACATGTTTGTGCATGCATAGACAAGTCTTCTGCCAGGACTACCATCAAAAATGGGCTGTGTAAGCCCATACAAGCAGAAACGAGCTGTGGAAGGTTTTAAATCCAGAATAAAGTTTTGCCAGGAAGAAGGTGATTCATGTTTGCAACAATCAACTTCCTGGTATGCCCTTTCTAATAGTTTGCAGAGCTCATTTAAGTAGCACCATTCTAGTGTGATTCATTAGGAGAGCACAAACTCTCCCAATGAGACGTTTGCAACTAAATCCTTGATATCTCTAGCCAAAAAGCATCTTAGATACTGGATGAGGTGTTGTATATTGGATGGATGGATGGATAGATGGATGGATGGATGGATGGAGAGAGAGAGATGATATAGACAGAATGGCTCCTGTTGGTTGATAACAAAGCAATAACAATAATAATTAAAGAATAACAACTGAAAACAATGCAGCAACAGACAAATTAACACTGAATAACTCTCAAATCCATGAGTCTATGGAGCACTATTCAATCATAACACAACTCATATTACCACACTCTGCAACAAAAATGCTTTTTCAAAAAGCAACTGGACTTTCTTGTTTTTCTTTGAAGAAGTTTCACTTCTCATCCAAGAAGCTTCTTCATCTCTGACTGGAGGGTAGGGAATGGAAGGATTTGCCCACCATCCAGTCAGAGCTGAAGAAGCTTCTTGGATGAGAAGCAAATTGTCTTCAAAGAAAAACAAGAAAGTCCAGTTGCCTCTTGAAAAAACATCTTTGGAACAACCATGATCTGGATGACTGAGAATCTCCATACATAAAACTCTGCATGTCTCTCTTTCTCTTTCCTCCTCCCTCCCTTTCCCCTCCTTTCAAGCCAAGTCAGCAAAGAAATTGACACTACTTTTTTTTTTAATTACATTTATATGCCGCCCTTCTCCGGAGACTCAGGGCGGCTTACAATTTTTGGGATGCAACCCAGTGTGCTCAGCAATAGCCTTCATTCCATTGTATATGCCTGCTTATTACTAAGCAGCATTTTTACAAGGTCAGCTAATTGCCCCCAACAATCTTGGGTCCTCAATTTACCTAACCCGAGAGGATGGAAGGCTGAGTCAACCTTGAGCCTGGTGGGATTCGAGCCTACAGCAGTTGTAGGCAGCTGGAACTAAAGTGCAGGCAATTAACAGCCTGAGCCACCAAGGCCCTTCTTCAAATATAGATGGATATTAGGGGGAAAAGAGGAAGGAATGTGCAAATATGATGGCTTCCATATCCAGTTTGTAGCAGTCAAGTCCACATTTTGTAGAACCCACGTCCTTTTCTCTTTCTCCTCTGATGGTACAGTTGTTTCAAAATTGACTTACAAATCTGTTTATATATCTTTTCTGTGCACTGGATTTTTTCCCTTAGCAATTAATGTTGTTTATATTCTCCAGACCTAGGAATAAGATTATGCAAATTGCCACAAGGAAAGAGGATGAAAACTTTGAGAGCATACAGGAAGAATAAACTATGTAAATGATCAATTAGAAATATCTCCCCTTTCATCTCTGCAGAATCAAGTATACTTCTTCCACCTCTCATTCATCAGTCTTATGCTGACAGTAAATTCTTATGGAGGATGAAGTGTGTTATGTATGCAGGTTTGAATGTCATTGGTTAAGTTTGAACTGTTCTTGTAAAATGTCAGAAATGATTGGTTTAAATAGTGCGGGAAAACCCTGCACTCTGATTGGCTGGCAACTGCGGCTGCTGGCTATAAGTAGCAGCTCAGTCCAGCCAAATCGGGTCTGTTATGAGCTGTAGTCACTAATAAACTCTGCACTGAAGCACTCCACGTCTGACTCTTCATGCAAATCTAACACTGGCGATGAAGGTGGGATCCTTCCCGAAGAAGACAACGCGGAGAAGAAGCCGAGAGAGATGGCTATGCTGAACACCACCCCAGCCCCGTTCGATCCGATGGCAGAAGACTGGGACTCGTATGCAGATCGTTTCCAAATGTATTTGGAGGGAAATGATCTCACCGACATTTCTGACAAGCAGAAGAGGGCGGTCTTTCTTACCCACTGCGGTCCGGCCATTTTCAAGATGGCGAAGGCATTGGCGGGAGCTGCAGACGTGAAGGTAATGGACTGGCCCAATTTTAAAAAGTTATTAAGAGCCCATTACGCGCCACAAGTATCGTGCCTCATTAAGAGACACGAATTCTACCATCGGGATCAAGGGGAAAGTGAAAATGTTAATGACTTTGTGGCAAGTTTAAGGGATATTGGGGGTGCATGTGAATTTATCAACTTAGAAGAGGCCATGCACAATCGATTTGTTCTAGGCCTAAAAGACAAGGTTTTGCAGAGCAAATTATTAATGAAACCTAAGATCACGCTTAAGGAGGCCATAGAAGAAGCTTCTTCAGCGGAAGCTACCAAGTCCTCAGCAGCAGCCATGAAGAAAATTAACAAGGCCTCAAGCCATCCTGATGTGGAAAAATCCACAACAACCCATTGCAAGCAAATAGATTCTGATTCAGACTGTAGTGAGGTGGAGGAAGGAATTTATAGACTCAGAATGGAGAAGAAAAGAAAAGACCTTGGAAGAAAGAGGCAAGACTTTTACTGCAGAGCCCAGAAGGGTCCCATTTGCCTTAAAGGGAAAAATTGATGCACAATTAGATAAACTAATAGCTCAAGGGGTTTTAGAGCCCACTGACCACTCCAGATGGGAGACACCCATAGTCACACCAGTCAAGACTGATGGGTCAGTGAGAATCTGTGGGGACTATAAGGGGACATTGAACCATGCACTTCAACAGAGCGACATCCAGTTCCAGTGGTGCATCATTTATTACATTCACTTGGCAGGGGCACAGTCTTTGCCAAATTGGATCTGGCCCAGGCATATCAACAACTAACAGTTGATGATGCCACTGCAGAGGCCCAAAACATTGTGACTCATAGAGGTGCCTTCAAATGTAAAAGGTTACAGTTTGGAGTAAGCGTGGCACCAGGCATTTTCCAAAGCCTTATGGAAAGAATGCCCCAAGGACTGCCAGGGGTAGTGCCTTACTTTGATGATGTGTTAATCTCTGCTGAAAATGACATTCAATTACAAGAGAGACTCAGAGAAGTCCTTACCAGATTCAAGAAAGTGGGGTTAAAAGTCAAGGAAGAAAAATGCACTCTTAGAACTGACAAGGTTGAGTTCTTGGGCTACATGATTGACAAGCATGGCATCCATCCTACAGATGCCAAGGTTCAAGCAATCAAAGAAGCCCCTAGACCAAAATGCAAAACAGATTTGCAAGCTTTCCTGGGACTCATTAACTTTTATCACATGTTCCTACCTCAGAAGGCAACCATTGCAGAACCATTACACAGATTACTTGATAAAAAGTCTGTTTGGGTCTGAGGCAGGAAGGAACAATCAGCATTTAACAGTATTAAAAGACTAATCACGTCTGATGCTGTACTCATACAGTTCTCTGAGAATTTACTTGTTGTACTGACTTGTGATGCATCCCCTTTTGGAGTGGGGGGGGTTTTGAGTCACAAACCCCCAGCGGGTGGGAAGCCCCTATTGCATTTTACTCTCGCACCTTGACCAAAGCAGAGAGGAATTACAGCCAATTGGACAAGGAAGCATTGGCAATTGTTGCAGCTGTTAAGAAATTTCATGAATATCTGTATGGGAGAACATTTACCATTGTTACAGATCACAAACCTTTGTTAGGCATTGTGGCAGGAGACAAACCTACACCCACTATCCTGTCACCAAGAATGCTGAGGTGGACTGAATTTCTTGCTGCTTATTCATACAAACTGATTCACAAGCCTGGCAAAGACATTGGACATGCTGATGCCTTGAGTCGTTGCCCACTTTCTTATCACAAGGAGGACTTTGAACCTGAGGCACACACCTTTTTCCTAGAAACTGTTGCCAAGCTTCCAGTACACGCTGCTGAAATTGCCAGAGAGACTGCCAAAGACACTTTATTGGCTCCTATTATAGGCTGGATTAAGAAAGGTTGGCCTCTTCAAGATCTACCTCACCTTGCCCAACCTTTTAAGTCCAGACAAACTGAATTATCTGTATTAAGAGGATGTATTTTGTGGGGTAACAGGGTGGTTATTCCTGCAAAACTGCAAAGGGAGGTTTTGGAAATGCTACATGAGGGTCATCCTGGTATTGTAAGGATGAAGGGATTGGCCAGGAGTTATGTATGGTGGCCAGATATTGACAAAATGGTTGAAAACTGGGTTGCATCTTGTCCCAACTGTCAGGTAGTCAGGCCTGCCCCACCTCTCACCCCAAACAGGAATGGGAATGTCCTAGGGGCCCATGGTCTAGGATTCACATTGATTTCGCTGGCCCTACCAGAGGGCACACCTTCCTTATTATAGTAGATGCATATTCCAAATGGCTAGAGATAATCCCTATGGCATCCACCACAACTGATGCTGTCATCAAGCAGCTTAAAAAGCTTTTTGTAACCCACGGGTTACCTGATGTTCTTGTCTCTGGCAATGGCCCTCAATTTACATCCAACCTTTTTGAATCCTATCTAGCACAACAGGGTTTCAGACATGCCCTGACAGCCCCTGGGCACCCTTCAGCTAACGGCCGGGCTGAACGAATGGTACGTTTTACCAAGGAAAAGCTTCAGCAATTGGGTCCTGGGGACATCACTGAGAAAGTTGAAAAACTTCTTAGTGTTCAGCACATCACTCCTAACCCATCAACTAACTTATCCCCAGCAGAGTTGTTGATGGGTAGGAAACTTAGGTCTCCCCTTGACCGCCTTCATCCCACTTACGCACCCAATGCACCACTAGATTCCACTAGCAAAGTTCGCATGTTCAGTGTGGGTGATTCTGTTTATGCTAAGAACCTTATGGGTGAGCCTTCATGGATTCCTGCTGAAATAACTCAAATCACAGGCCCTCGTTCTTACAGGGTACAAACAGAGGATGGAGTCCTCTGGAGCAGGCACATTGATCAGCTTAGATCCAGGTTACCTCAGGAACATCGCAATTGTTCCTCTCTAGTTCCCATACCTAATGCCTTTTCTAGGGGGGAAGGGGAGGAACATGAGGATAATCAGCAAGCAAGAATTAACCCCATGTGTAATGAGCCATTATGACAGGAACCATCCCAAAACCTGTCACAATGCCAAAATCCATCCTTACAAGTGGAAGATTGCACATCACTACCTGACTTGGGTGCTGACATTGGGCTGGAGATGGGTTGGGAGGAGAGACCAGATTCTAACAATCAAACAGGGTCTTCTTTCACAGGAAGTCCAACTAGGGAAATGTCAACAGACACATTTCCCCTCTCACTGGGTGAGAACGTTAAAACTTCTGAACCACGAAGGTCTCAACATACGTAAGAGCCCCACCTATTTAAAAGAATACATTAGATAGGTTGGGGTTTGAGTATGGACTGAACCTAGTGGGGAGGGGTGTTATGTATGCAGGTTTGAATGTCATTGGTTAAGTTTGAACTGTTCTTGTAAAATGTCAGAAATGATTGGTTTAAATAGTGCGGGAAAACCCTGCACTCTGATTGGCTGGCAACTGCGGCTGCTGGCTATAAGTAGCAGCGCAGTGCAGCCAAATTGTGTCTGTTATGAGCTGTGGTCACTAATAAACTCTTCACTGAAGCACTCCACGTCTGACTCTTCGTGCAAATCTAACAAAGTGTGTAAGCTCTTGGCAACAGGTCCTATCTCAATCTATGTATATTCAACTTTTGATTGTATGGGTCTTTCACACATTCTCTCTCCACTAAAGATGTGGCCCTCCAGGTATTATTATCCCCTGAATTCCTATCAGCCTAACCAAAGATGGGGAAAATGTATTACTAAGATTGTTGGCCAAGCAAGTACAAAGATATCCAGGGAAATGATTGAAGCCGGAGAAACAGGCCCCATGTCAGTCACAGAAGTGCTAATTTACAACCAGCTTATCAAGTATTTATTTATTTATTTATTAATGGGACTTATATGCCGCCCCATCTC
Organism: Naja naja; assembly: GCA_009733165.1. Classification (NCBI taxonomy): domain Eukaryota; kingdom Metazoa; phylum Chordata; class Lepidosauria; order Squamata; family Elapidae; genus Naja; species Naja naja. The sequence continues at coordinate 15,955,119 of CM019160.1, forward strand.
CGAAGACTCGGGCTCTACAAATAAAAACAACAACAATAAATAATTAAAAACAGATTAAACTAAATAAGCCCCATTACAATTACAAATTCATCCAATAAAAAACCATCCCATCCCAAAAAATCACAACCCGGATTGGTTAAACAACCAGGTCTTCAGGTCATGGTGGAAGGTGCGGAGGTCAGGGGCCAGACGGAGCTCCAGGGGAAGTTGGTTCCAGAGGTCTGGGGCCGCTATAGAATAGGCTCATCATCGGGGGACCGCCAGCCGGCACTGGCCAGCTGACGGGACCCCAAGGAGTCCTTGTTTATGTGCTCACACAGGGCGGTTGGCATTCGATGTCGGCAGGAGTCACTCCCTTAAATATTGAGGACCCATGTCATGAAGGACTTTGTATGTTAAAACTAAGACCTTGAACCTCACCCGGAGTGCAACCAGCAGCCAATGAAGGCAGTGCAGGAGGGGGGTAACATGGGAGAACCAGGAAACTCCCATCACCACCCGCGCCGCCGCATTCTGCACCAGCTGCAATCTCCAGATGGTATGCAAGGGCAGTCCTAAATAGAGAGCGTTGCAGTAGTCAAGTCTGGAGGTAACAAGGGCATGAGTAACCGTGCACAGGGCATCTCGGTCCAGAAAAGGGCATAGCTGGCAAACCAGACGGAGCTGGGCAAAGGCCCCCCTGGCGACGGCCCCCACCTGCTCCTCCAACCGGAGCCGAACATCCAGGAGGACCCCCAGATTCCGTGCCCTATCCACAGGGGGCAATACCACTCCCCCTATGGCCAAAGATGGACACTCCAAACTGGGCCGAGATGCCGGTATGCACAGCCGCATTGACAACTGCCCGGAGCCAACTGCAGGTGACCTCCCTGGTGACATAAGCCAGCCAGGAAGGGCACGGGTCCAACAAACATGTGGTGGAGCTCAGACGCCGCATAATCCCGTCCACTTCATCCTCGGAAACAGAATCGAACTCATCCCAGATCATACTGGCCAGACTACCTGTATCCCGTTCCTCAGACCACTGCAAATCAGAGGACAACCCGCCCCGAATTCGAGCGATCTTATCCGACAGATATTGACCAAACTCCTCAGTCCTGCCCCGCAATGGGTCCGTCCCTTCCCCTACACGAAGGAGAGAGTGGGTTACCCGAAACAGGGCGGCTGGGTGGTTATCTGCGGACGCTATGAGGGCAGAGAGATAAGACCTTCTCGCCGCCCTCATAGCTACCAGGTAAGTCCTAATATAGGCTCTTAGAAGTACTTAGAAACCAAGAGCTTGGCAGCACAAGAAACATCAATCACTGGCCATCAATACATCAATCAACCAATAGGAAGGCACCACATAAATACAATTCATAACATAATTCAAACACATATTCCAGTAGAGAGAACTTCTCTGACATTGGGCTCCAGCACGTCCAAAAGTTCAGAAAACTGAACCTCTGATCTTGGTGACTGACCCAGATTGGATCTTGCAAACATGTTCTGCCTAGCATTGCATAGAAATCTGGTTTTATGCAACCAGAATCATAACATTGGGCAGTAGATTGCATAATCTGTTACAGGAAAGTCAACAAATGGAATAAACCAGATCACAATAATTCACAGGGTTGATTTCTTCAGACAACAGTAATATGTTATGTCAGTACTGCAATTGAGTTTTGTTTTGTTTCGACTCAGTCCTGAAGCAACGAAGATGGGGGGGAAAGCTGGTTTGATTTGACAGAATTGAAGGGAATTTGACAGCCTTCATTCTGCTGACAGATATGATCAAATTAGTGGGCAAAAGTGCCAGATATTTTTTCTTTGCCAGGAGAGTGTTATGCATTTTTTTTAAATAATGCATTTTATTTCTCTCATACATTCTGTAAAAGTGAAATTGATTTACTGCCCACTTATTGTTTTGCTTTGCTCTGCTCTCCAACCCAAAATAGACATCCCTTCCAAGTGATTCAGAAGGGGAAAAGTAGTCATCTGTCTATGGAGATTATCTTTAAAAAAAGTTTTTATTAGTTTATAATATAGCACACACACAAAAATACAAAAGTAAATAGTAGGGAAAATAGGGAAGGGAAAAGAGAGGGAAAGAAAAAGGGAAAAAGAAAAAAAGGCATTGACTTCCAATTCCCTTTAGTGTAGTAGAATAGGTATTAACATCAGACCTCAACTTTTTACTCTTACATAATAGTGTCTATGGAGATTCTCAATCATCCAGGTCATGGTTATCCCAAAGGAGCTTGTTTCCAAAAGACAACTGGACTTTCTTGGTTGTTGTTTTTTTTGTTTGAAAACATTTTGCTTCTCACCCAAGAACTGAAGAAGCTTCTTGCATGAGAAGCAAAACATTTCCAAAGGAAAATAAATCAAGCAATAGCAATAACACTTAGACTTATATACCGCTTCACAGTGCTTTACAGCCCTCTCTAAGCAGTTTACAAAGTCACCATATTATCCCACAACAACCTGCATCCTCATTTTACTGTCTTCAGAAGGATGGAAGGTTGAGTCAACCTTGAGCTCCGTCAGCATCAAACTGCTAGCTGTGGGTAGAGTTTGCCTGCAATTCTGCATTCCAGTCGGCTTTTGGAAAAAAAGGACTTTTGAGACAAGAGTACAGGTAAGTGAGCTAACTCCATACCTTCTTTCATTGCTTTTCATATCACCCTCCAAAGTTGAACATAAAAAAAAAATCACCAAGAGGACTTTCAAAAGAATTTCTTATTCACCTTGAAAACATTTTTTTAAACCTTATTATTCCTAAAGGCAAAGGGACACCATTATTTTAAAACTAGCCAACAACCCAGCGTTGCCCGGGTATTTATTTATGCGAACCCTGTATTTGATAGGAAAATCCTGTAGTTGGGACTCATGTTGTTGTACTGTCTCTTGCGCATCACAAGTCTTCTATTCCTCTCCTCGGGAGTTTCTGGTCTATGCTGGTGTTTCATTTTTTGATTGCACTTGGCCAATCGGCTGACGTTTCCTTGGAGGGCTGAGAGGGAGCCCCCTTGTGGAGTACTGTGAAGCTGTTACCATGGCAAGTCCACTGTGCTGTACAGTAGAAGCCATTTTAAGGCGCACACACACACCCTGAGGGGTGTTAAGGGTGTCTTACCCCCCACAGTATTTGTTTCCAGGGGGTAAGTCACCTGTGTACCAAGTTTGGCTGAAATTGATCGAGGTGTTCCAGAATTATGCTGGAACATACAGATAACAGATACTGGAACATACAGATAACAGATAATCAGAGTTGAAAGGGACCTACAAGGGACCTACATCTAGTCCAACCCCCCGCCCAACTGGGAGACCCTACACCATTTCTGACAAATGGCAGTTCAATCTCTCCTTGAAAGTCTCAAGTGATGACCCTCCCACAACTGCTGAGGGCAACTTCTGTTCCATTGGTTAATTGTTCTCACTGTCAGAAAGTTTCTCCTTATTTCCAGGTTGAATCTCTCCTTGTTCAGTTTCCATCCATTATTCCTTGTCTGGCCTTCAGGTGCTTTGGAAAATAGCTTGACCCCTTCCTCTCTGGAGCAGCCCCTCAAATATTGGAGCACTGCTATCATGGTCCTTCTCTTCACTAGACTGGCCATGCCCAGTTCCTGTAACTGTTCTTCATATGTTTTAGTCTCCAGTCCCCTAATCACCTTGGTTGCTCTTCTCTGTACTTTTTCTAGAGTCTCAACATCTTTTTTATAATGTGGTGACCAAAACTGGATGCAGTACTCTAGGTGTGATGCATACACACATGTTTTTATATAGAGAGATATAGATTACATGGAGACAAGGAATGAAAATTAGTTGAAGTGAATGTCCCTTTAAAGGCACAATCTTCTGCTCATTTAGTCAATTGGTCTACTCCTTCAGTAGATCATTGTTTAAGAAGATCACCTAATTCTCTCACTGTCCTTATAGGTTGCCTGGTCTCCTCCCATCTTCCCTTGGCTTGCTAAACCACAGTTTGTCATAAGCCAGAGATATACTTAACCTGGAAGATTCTTCTCTAATCTCTATTAAGTTAGGACTCCCTCTAGTAAAAACTCTTATGTCGATCCTTGTTTTATGTCAGGCTCGGAATTTTGTGACCCTCCAAATTAGCCTTTCCCCCCCTAAAAGTAAGTATTCTTCAGATGTATGGAAGTCCACCCCCAGAATTTCCTAACCAGGGTGGCCAATTTGTGAATTTTCTGAGCTGTGAGTGGATCCCCATATTGAAAGAGAATTAAGGTCAGGTAGTATATGTAGTCGGGTAGCATATGTAGACAGCATAGCTAATGGACAGAAACTCTGCAAACAGAAGTCCAGGTATATTTGAAGGATCACAGTTTCGATCCTTCTATGATAAATTTTTATGTGACTGGAGGCTTGAAACTAAATGCTAAGGTGGTGAGAATACAGTTACAAATGAAATCCCATAGCAACCTCTTCTGTCTCAAGGCTTTTATCATTTAGTAGTGATTTCCAATGCAGTAGCTGGTGTTTAACATACAAAACAAGGTCTCAGAATGTATGTTGAGCAATAATTAGCTAACTAACCATCTTTTTTTGCTTAGTTTCAGCGGACTTAGTAATCAATGTAATAGGGAAGATAGTGTAATGAAAGCATAATTGGATTCTGTACCACTTGTTATGCACAACTGAATGCCCTTATGGATAGGCACATGTACTCTAAATGTTTTGCGGAATATCATTTGCCAAGTATGCTCCGTCTCAGCAGACAAGGAACACAAGCATAATTTATATTTGGTGTGGGGTGGGGGGGAGAATTTATAACACAAGGTTTTTCAGATGGAAATAAAAATCTTCACCTCAAACAGTAAGAATGGCCAGAAATATAGGTAGCCTTTGGCTTAGGATCACAATTGAGCCCAAAATTTCTGTTTTGTCAAGTGAGACATTTGTTTAGTGAATTTTGCCCCATTTTCCAGGCTTTCTTAACAGATAACAGATAATCAGAGTTGGAAGGGACCTTATCTAGTCCAACCCCCCCCCCCAAGTGGGAGACCCTACACCATTTCTGACAGATGACAGTCCAATCTCTTCTTGAAGGTCTCAAGTGATGGTGCTCCCACAGCTTCCAAGGGCAAGCTGTTCCATTGGTTGATTGTTCTCACTGTCAGAAAGTTTCTCCTTATTTCCAGGTTAAATCTTTCCTTGTTCAGTTTCCATCCATTATTCCTTGTCTGGCCTACGGGTGCTTTGGAATATAGCTTGATCCCTTCCTCTCTGGGGCAGCCCCTCAAATATTGGAGCACTGCTATCCTGTCTCCCCTGGTCCTTCTCTTCACTAGACTAGCCATGCCCAGTTTCTGCAACCGTTCTTCCTGTGTTTCTTGCCACAGTTGCTAAGTGAATCATTGCAGTTCTAGGTTAGTAACACAGCTGTTGAGTGAATCTGGTTTCCCCATTTATTTTGCTTGTCAGAAGGTTGCAAAAGGAAATCATATGACCTTGAGATACTGCAACTGTCATAAATATGAGTCAGTTGCCAAGCATCCAAATTGTGTTCACATGACTGTGGGGATGCTGCAACAGTCATAAGTGTGAAAAACGGTCATAAGTCACTTTTTCCAGCACCATTGTAACTTTGAACGGTCCCTGAATGAACAGTTGTAAGTCGAGGACTACCTGTAATTTAGAAATTTTGTAGGACTTTAGCAAATGTTGATCAAAGAAAGCAGCTGTTGTAGCTCTCAATTTAGCACCTGATGTGGTTTTGTTAATATACTAGAGTCCCCATTGGTTGTATTAGTTGCTGCTCTTTCCCCCTGTACTGTGCTTGAGGGACATGATTAATACATTTACTATTACTGCTATGTACCACCAAGATTAGTACTAGAAGGAGCAGCCAAGGTTTTGAAAGCTTAGCTAGCACTTCATCTACCTGACATTCTTCCTTTCATTTTGTTGGATAAACAGAGCTCTTCTTGCCTGTAATATCCACAGAATCAACCAAGAGAAGAAAAAGGACAACATTTATATGTGTCTCAAACATCATGACATCATAAGTGTATTATTTTTGTAATATATATATACAACTTTTGTGCTATTTGTGCTATATATAATTATAGATGAACTGCAAGATGAACTGCTGTCTTTGCCTTCTTCCTGCCTACCAGACATTCCAAGCTCCACCAACCCTATGCCCACGGGAACAGACCCTCCTTTCCATGACCCCAGACTTCAATCCATCACAACATTGACCTTTATCCTTTAGGATGAGGGTCCCAGTCCCACTACAATGGATTTTCCCAGCTGTGATGACCCAGGGCGTGGCACAAAGGCAACCCAGCCAGATAATAAGTAGAGGTCCCTTTATTAGCTCCAACTTACTTACTTACTTACTTTCTTTCTTTCTTTCTTTCTTTCTTTCTTTCTTTCTTTCTTTCTTTCTTATTTATTTATTTATCCTCATATCTAACTTTTCCCCCAATGTTCCGGTTACCTTCCAGTCTGGAGAAAAACTCTCCCAGAAACCTGCAACAGCCTTTGGCTACAGATATTCCAATCCAAAACAGTGTAAACAGAAAACTTTAAACTATAAATCCAACAAAGCAAAATAAGGTAATAAATCCATCAGGGCAAGGTAAGGAGTTTCAGAAGTGAAGTATATCAAATGGCAGTATATCAAACCAGTTGGGAGGATGCCAGGAACTCAGATAACAGCAACCAACATTAGATACTCAACATTTGTTCCCGACAAACGCCCCTCCCAACTGGTTCTCCTTTAAACAACTTCCCCAGGTGTGCCTTATGAAGGGAATCAGGACCCTTTCCACCCCTGTAAGTGATACAACCCACATTGCTCTCTTCTCCATTCTTCCCTACAAGCCCTAGGATGAAGAGGGGGTGGGCCTTGGTCTTCCTCTGAACCCCCTCTCCCTTGTTCTACCTCTTCCCTGCTCTGCCCAGCCTGTCTTTGCCCTTCCCCAGTTTCCTCCACAGCCAATGGAGCCACTCTCCCACTCCCTGACAGCTGTTTGTCTTCCTCCTCGGATTCAGACTCCAACGGGGGCATGACACCAGCTCAGATTGTACAGAATGCCATTTGTACCCTCTATTTTCATTATACTTAAGCCCAATAGAGTGTATTCCTGAAAAGTTCAGCCACACTGCCGGGAAAAAAAACCCAGGCTACCGATGTTGACATCACATTCATTATTGCTTCAGTGGGGGAGAGTGGGTTCATTGGGTTTTGTTCCCTCCGCAGCAACCCCTCCATTCTCTCTTAATAAAACAGGTTAACTGTGCCAGGCAGGGACACTACTGGGACTGACATAATTAATGTCTCTAATGTGGAAGTTTAGGGGTTCATTAGATTTAGAACTCAGGCAGGTTTTTAATCAAGCATGTTATGGAGAATCATTAACAGCTAAACACAATTTGTAATAGAATATTTTGCACTATTTAGTCATTTGTTGGCTCAGAGCAATCTGGCCATATAAAGGATTTTGGCTTGAAAATGATTGTCTTTAGTCACTTTAGTGACTTGACCTACAGATGCTCCCTAAAAAATCTACTTAGTTTCAAACATATCATTGGGAAGACTAACTTTTGGATCCTGTTGGAACTTGAAGTCCTTTGGTTTTGTTTTGGGTTTTTTTTTCAGATTACTGCATTATTCAAGATCCATTTCTCCAGAATTTTAGGTTCTCTAGTTCCCTTCTAAATGTATTCCTGAAATTGCTTTTCTTTTTTTATGGGGGCTACCCTATACACACAAACACATATATGCATATATTGTATATCCTACCACCCGTCAATGCTTCCTTAAATTAAATATTTCCTAATAGAAGCATATTTCCCCCCACAGTGAATTCAATGAATACACTGCTATCCTGATGCCTTGATATGGACTCATTATCCTCTCTGTCTCTTGAAATGTTATAATTCCAATGTTATTTTACACGATTTCTTTGTTCTTCCAAAATTGCAAATTCCTCACTAAGGTTAAGTCATCTACTAGATCTCTCTTACTCATGTGCTCATTTTAATATTGTTTTTGAAGATATTAGTCCAGGAATCAGTTACAGTTTCAATGTCATTCCAAGAAGCCCAAGCGGTTTATGAAGGCTTTATAAATTGTGACTGCCTTCTTGGTATTACACCAAAGAATATGTCTTGATGAGGGTCAGCAAAGTTTCCAGGAAAATCTCACTCAAATGTTCATGCTGTAGTTGTATGTGCCAAACAATGTGCCAAACATTTTGTACGTTCACCTTTTGCCTTAATTGATGGAATATTGACATGTTCTAAGCAAAGTATGTGGGAAGAATTACAAAAGAAGAACAATAGATATGCAGGGTGTGTGGGGGGGAGATCATGGACTGTTCTAGGTTGAGGCCATTGTGGCTGGTACATACACCCTAGAGCAGCAAACTGTTGTTGCTCAGCAGAGGGTTTAAATTAAAACTGGACCACTCAAGGCTTCTAGTTGTGCTACCCACTAAGAAAATTAATGATGCTTTAAATGACAGAGATTGGTATTTCAGGAATTGAAATATCAGGGGTTGAATTCTTCTAGGTTGAAAACCAAGGAGGCAAGGAACAGTGATGAAGATGGATGTGATAATGGACCCAGGAGTTGTCTGTTCACAGATGTCTTCAGCAATGTGACAATTATTTTCTGGGAGTCAATTTCCATATCTATCTTATATCCTGATTTTCTTCACCTAAGGAATACAGAGGTGGCTTATCAGGACAAAATGAAGGGGAAAAAATCCAAAAATTCCCAATTTTTTTTGTTTAGGGGAAGTTTCTGAATTGAAATCATGGGCACATCTATCTTTATTATATTTAGCTAGGTTTATGGATTAGTTAGCATAGTGACTTGTCTATTTTTTTCCCACACACAAAATAACACATAGTGACAAGAAAGGCTACCATCTCAAAAGAAGGGAAAAAATGTAAGTTATGCATAATACAGCATGCACATGATTTGAATGTTTTTCTAATATTCAGTATGTAACTATCCTTTCTGAAAATATAATTAATAGAGATCAAATGTATTTCTAATTTTCGCAATTCATCCCCCCATTCACCCTACCAGCACTTAATTTGTTCATAAACATTATTTCCCACGGTTTATCAGCCAGTCAATCCTTAAACCATTTAATCTTGCAATTCAAATTAAGTTTCTATCAGCTCTGCATGCAAATCACTCATGAAATGTCTATGGAGATTCTCAATCATACAGGTCAGAAGTGGTATTCAGCAGGTTCTGACCAGTTCTGGAGAACCGGTAGCGGAAATTTTGAGTAGTTCAGAGAACTGGCAAATACCACCTCTGACTGGAGATTTTACAGTATCCTTTCCCTGCCACACCCACCAAGACGGTAGTAACACCCACCAGAACCGGTAGTAAAAATAAATTGAATCCTACCACTGATCCAGGTCATGATTGCCCCATAGGTGCTTTTTCCAGAGGCAACTGGACTTTCTGGTTTTTCTTGGAGGAAATTTCACTTCTCATCCAAGAAGTTTCTTCAGCTCTGAAAAAGCTTCTTGGATTAGAAATGAAACGTCTTCCCAGAAAAAAACAGAAAATCCAGTTGCCTCTGGAAAAAGCACCTTTGGGGCACTCACCAAATGTTTTAATTGTTTCAGAAAAAAAATAGATGAAGGAAGAAGGTGCTATTTCAGATAACATGTTTCCCAATAGGTTTACCTTTTGAAAACTAACACCACATATGTTTTTTGTTCATGCAACATACCAAATCCATTTAGGATTGGGTCTCTGTGAATTTAGTTAGTAAATCTGACATCGCCATTAGATTTGTAGCAGATCGGTATGTTTAGGAGGGCTCTGAGCCCACCTTACCTATGTTTTCTAATAAAATACATGGGTGGTGAGGAGAGAGAAAGAGGGAGGGCAGGAGTCTGCCATCAATCGAGCAGCCACCTCCATGTTTTTCTCCATTAGGGATATACCTCCAGTAATCCAGACAAGAGATGACCAGGGCTTAACCAACTGAGCATGGGGAGTCATCATACAGGAAACGTTGCAGCTGATGTACAATATTGAAGAGGTTTTGCCCATGTCTTTCTCTTAACAATGAGTCTCTGATGTAGACTGGAATGAGGGAGAATTAATTGTCCAAAAGCCAACCCAGTGAGCTCCCTCATCAAGTAAAAACTTAAGCCCGGATGATATCCAGATGACTGCCAAGAATACGAACTCTTCCATTCCCTACCATTCAGTCAGAACTGAAGAAACTTCTTGAATGATAAGCAAAACGTCTTCAAGGAAAAAAAACAAAGAAAGTCCAGTTGCCCTTTGAAAAGCAGCCTTGGTTTAAACCTGGGTGCTTCTAGTCCCCATCAACATATTAACCATGTATTTCACTGTCTGATTGACAACCATATTATCCAGTAACAATAATGTGTGAAAGTGACGAAAAGTGCACAAATAAGTGAATCTATAAAGGGGAACAATTAAAAAAAAAGATATTAACCAACCACTCTTTTTCCCCGGAGTTATTTTTCTCGTGCCTGTTTTCCAAGCTATCTTTCAATAATGTTAAAACAAAACAGGAAAAAAAATACTTTAAAAAAAAGTTTTGTGCAAGTGGCATTTCTTTTCCAAGATTCAGCTCTTCTAATTGCAGTCCAAATAATAATCTTAAAGAGTACAATGTGACCGAGAAGACTGAATGACGAACTGTGAAGAGAACAAAAGAAAAAATGTATGAAAGTTGATATCAATCAAATTGCAGTAATTAACAGGGCTTTCCATTTATATTCATTCCCTAAGTGAGTGAAAAGAGTGGGGGGAGACTTTCAGCTGTCTTGTCAAAATATCCACTTCAGACTGGAGAGAAGAAAAATTGTTGAGCTGAGAAAACTGCTTGTCCTTTGAAAATTGTATTCCATCAAATATCTCCCCTGCAGGTTTCTCCTTCTCTGGGCTGGAGAGCATAATAGATCAGGTGGACTTCTAAAGAGAATACATATGGACTAATTCTAATGCTTTTAGCAAGAGCAGGAGGCAGAACCCCAGGCCCAGCAGGAAAAGAATCCCTGCTAGCAGTCTTAAGATTGCAAAGCAAGCCATCAGCTACTACACACTTTGGTGCTCGGATAGCAGGCTAAAGAAGTTGTACAGGGCCTCCACCATCAAATGTTGTTGTCAGGATTCCGGCAGTTACCCCCATTTAAATCATGAGTCTTGAGCCAAACTTCCAAAACTTCAGAAGGATTTATTGGGAGTTAACATGTCTGGCACTGCCTGGGTACAGCCGACTCTGAGGCACATAATTCATTGTCACTTTTGACCCTGGTTTCCCCCTCCCTGTCTATTGTAATTCATATTCTACAATGGGACACATCCATAGCCAAGAGTCATCAATCATGCTCTCCAGTTAGAATTTTGCGGGACAGAAACTTCAGTCACCTAGTTACTATCTTTGAAAACATTTATGGAATGCAGTTTCGGTTTGCAAGCTGCCACACTGCTACCCCCTCGCTTTCTGTTGGCAACTCTAAAAATTATTTAATGAGTTGACAGTTATTACCAGAAAGATTATCAGACACTCATTCCTTTCTACCTTACTGCTCTTGATGGATTACAATGTCTGTTCTTTCTGAAATAAGAGCCCAACATTTGCTGGGAAGAGACCATATATCTAGGGCAGGGGTGTCAAACTCAATTTCACTGAGGGACACATCAGGTTTGTGTTTGACCTTGGGGAGCCAGGTGGGTGTGGCCGGGGTGGGTGTGGCCAGCTTGATATCACTAATGTCGGGAGTGCCTGTAGCGGCCCAGGTGGGGCTGGGGAGATAGTTTCCAGTGGAGGAAGGTGTAGGAAGTTGGCACCCAACTCTCCTAGAAAAATGAAGTATTCTGGTAGATATTTAAAAGGCAGAATATTTCTTCTAAAAAGAGTAGAACCCCAGAAGCAGAATCTCACCCCCACCTTTGTTAATGGGTGGGCCATTAAGGCCTGAGCCAGAATACTTTACATAAGAAAGGTCTCCAGGTAAAGCTATAGCAATTGCCAAAAGCCCTTTTAAGGGCATAGATCATCCAGGGGTCAACCAAGCTTGGAACTCAGGACAGCCTACAGAGTTGCCCCTCATGGGAGTCTGACAACCAATTAGAAACAAGCTTCAATTCAAATCCCAACAAAGGTTATAAAACCCAGATACTCTCAGCACCTCAGCCCTTTTTTCTTGATCTCCTTCAAGCATGTGATCATCTTTCTCTGGAGCTCCAGACCATGTGGTCCTGTTCACCATTAAACTTTCCAAGCAGCCTCCATGTTTCCAGTGTCTTTTTCCCCACTTGGAACTGAACCCAGAAGGATATTTCTTTCAACAATTGGCACCCAAGCAGATGGGACTCCAAGCTAACCTAACCAATGGACTAGGCCCAGGTAAGATTCCCTTGCCGGCAAACAGACCCATTGAGTCTGTGGGTGAGTTTTCCTGGACCTGGGCCAGTTGGAACAAAGGTTTTAAAGGGGTTTTGAGTGTTGAGCTCAAAGGCTGCTTGGAAAGAAGGTGAGTACCTCCAAATTCTAAATTTAAAGCACAGAAAAATGTGGGAAATGTGTGTATGCCTTTGTGTGTGTGTGAGAAAGAGATCTTTCTTCCTCTGTGTGTTCTACCAAGAGAGCTAGTATCAATTATATTACTGTTTATAACAATAATATTCATGCTGTTTGTTTAACCAACTTATGTATTACTTATATCACAAATCCTTTCATATATTTCCTTTTCCCTGTTTTTGTCTGCTAGCCATTGATGAGTCCCAAGAAAAAAATTTTTCTAGTTTTATTGGTATTGCTTGGAATAAATATAGTAATCTTGGCAGGATATTCAATTTTATGGTAGCTACTCTTTCCATCAATGATAGTTGTAGATTTTTCCACTTAACCAAATTTGTTTCATTTGTTGGCCAATTTATAACTTTCTTGACTATCTGTATACCTATTTTCCTTGTTAGTTCTTTTTCTATATATCTGTAAACAATTATTTTGATTTTTTTAACCTTTCAGTCCTGCAACTTCACCATACTCTTCTATTTTCCTAATTAGTTTGAGTCCATTTTATTGTGGGTCTTCCAAGATAAAGAGCAAATCTTCTACAAATGCCTATAATTTATATTGTTCCTTTTTATTTCCATAGCTTTAATTTCTATCTCTTGTCTAATATCTATATTTAGCAATTCTAATATCAATATGAATAGTACAGGAGATAGTGGACATCCTTTTCTTGTGCCTTTTTATATTAAAATTCTCTGTCCTACTTCCATTTTCTATCACCTTTGCCATTTGTTTATGGCAAATTGCCTTTAAAGTTAAAATTATTGTCATGGTGTTTTAATCTACTTCTTAGGCAAAAAAAGCCATTTTGATCTGAATATATAAATTCATTTAGAAATTTTACTCTCTCTGCCATTATTGAAGCATATGTTTTATAGTCAGTGTTCAGTCAAGATATGAGCCTATAGTTTTTATCTGCATTAAATCTGAATCTTTTGGAATCAAAGTAATATTTGCTTTCATCCACGAATTTGGTACCTTTGCATCAATCAATACTTCATTATGGACTTCTAACATTGATGGGCCTAAAGTATCTTGTAACCATTTGTAAAATTCTGCCTGCAGCCCAACTGGTCCTGGTGTTTTATTATTCTTTTGTCTCTTGATCACTTCTGATAATTCCATCATTGATATTCATTCATTTAACATAGTTTTACCTTTTCTGGTACTTTAGGTAATTCCGCTTTTTCCAAATATTGTTTAATTTTCTCTTCTGAAACTTTTCTTGCTCATAGCTTTTCATAACAATCTTGAATTATCATTTTTCTCATTTTGGTAGTATAAAGTTCCTTTCTCATCTTCTGGCTTATTTGCATTCTAATCCTTGGCCATTTTTTTTTAAAATACTTTTTATTAAATATTTCCCAACAATACTGGTTTCACCTCTATCTTTTAACTCTAATGTCAGCCTGTCCATCTCCGCAGTTCAAAATCTTTCTTATCACTGTCCCTCAGATGGTATATTATCCTGTTTCCAGTACTGTGTACACAATTCTGGAGCAGTTATTATATGTAAAATGATATATTTGTCTTAGCACAATCTCCCCTTAGATATAACTCTTTATTGGCCAAGCGTGATTTGACTCACAAGGAAGTTGTCTTTGGTGCATATGCTCTCAGTCTACATAAAAGGAAAGATACATTCATTAAGAATCAAGAATCATATGGTACAACACTTAATGATAGTCATAGGGTACAATAAGCAATCAAATATACTAGGAAGCAGTGAATGTAAATCGTAAGGATACAAGCGACAAAGTTACAACATACAGTCACAAGTGGGAGGGATGGGTGATGGGGAGTGATGAGAAGATTAATAGTAATAGTAGTGCAGACTTTGTAAATGGTTGGACGGTGTTGAGGAAATTATTTGTTTAGCAGATTGATGGCGTTCAGGGAAAAACTGTCCTTGTGTCTACTTGTTCTGGTGTGGAGTGCTCTATAGAGTCGTTTTGAGGGTTTTATTATTCTCAATTTAAAAAAGTTCCTGTCTGAAAAGAAAAGTTATGTTTAACAGTTTCAGAGCACAGGACCTTTTGTTAGAAGGAGGAAGAGTGTGTGTGTGTGGCGGCTACACCCTTGGACAGCAGCTGGATCTCATTCCTTTGTTTGGCCTCTAGCCGCCCTCTTGTCTGTTGCTAGCTCTACAGAGCCATGACCATCAGGACAGGAAAAGCAAGAGAGGTCATCAGAGTGTGAGACCTTCTGTATATAAGAGGAAAAGCCGAGCTGGTTATGATTGAAGGGAGGGAAGAAAAATTTGGTTTTTTGTCCAGTGTATCCCAAAAGCAAACCCCAGGGGTTTAAGTAGTTGTGTAATTTGGATGCTAAATCGAGTACCAGTACTTGCTTACAGAAAAGCAAGTTTTCCGGTTGAGCTCTTCCAAATCCACTAACGTGGGCCTGAAGGAAAGAGCCGGAGTACCAGTACTTATCTGCGGGGGCAGAGAGTCTCACGGGCTGTTTTTGGGGAGAGGAAAGAAGTCTGCACAGGCAGCATACCCCAGTCCGAAAACCTTGGCGAAAAGAGAGAGAGAGAGAGTCTCGTGGTTTTAAAAAGGAGGGCGCATACTTTGTGAAATATTCTGTAGAATAGAGAGTTTTTAAGTGTCTCATTTCGTTGCATAAGGTGCAACGACCAAAGTCTCCCTCAGACACCTTTTTCTTTTTCTTGCTCTTGAAGTTCTTGTGTCTGAAACTGGTGGCTGACCCGACTAAGCCAAAGTGTGAAACCCCACATCGGACGGGAAACATGGGAAGCGGTAGTTCGAGGGTCCTGAATGGAATGGAACCCCCTGGGAGAGCTATTGGAGGCTTGGGATGAGCGGCAGATGCCGAACCTAGCTGGCATGAGCAAGAAAAAACCAAAATGTATAGATAGGGAATGGGCTTTGCTGAGGGATACAGGAAGACCAATGTGCTAAATAAAGGTACTTAAAAGGGCAAAATATAAAAACAGGATCACATGGGATTTTTTAAAATTCTTTCTTTCTGTGTCTCTTTCTCTATCTTCTATGCTACCACGTGGTTTGTTCCTTAAGATTTATGCCTTCCCCAATTTAACTGAGAGATTTATTGTGGGAATGATCAGTGTGTGTGTGTAAACCTCAGAGTTTTGTTTTCCTCTGTGTCTTTGTGTGTGGGTATGTGTGCTGCGTGTGTGTGTCTAAGACTTTGTGTGTCCTAGAGGTAACTGTTGCAACTGTTAAGTGTCTCTGATCCCTTCGGATATTAATTTTAAATTGTTAAGAATTAAAAACACCGAGATTGTCTTCTCCCAGTCTGATCTGGCCAATTAGACTGGATGAGGAACAGAGTTAAATTTTCTCTCCTCTCTGTGCTTTTAAGAAAAACCCTAGGTTATTAACGAATGTTCTAAGTTCATTTACAAGAAAAGTTTCATCCTTGCATTTACTGTGTGTTTAAATGATTTTACCTGTTCATCCTTTTCCTGAAGCATTTGAATCCAGTTTTTCCTTTCTCATCTGTTGTGTCTCCACTTTGTTGAAACTGATTTATCTGTTTAGTAACTGCAATACTGATGTGTTATTTTTCTTTCTCCTGAAACCATACCTGCAAGCCATCTCCAAACCCCCTCTCTAATCCTTTTACAATGCCTTTCCTGGTAGAATTACCAGCAAAGGGGAAGGGACCCCTTGTTCTTTGTCTTTCAGCCCTGCCACATGTGGAAGCAGATGCTACTCCCTAGAGACATTCTATCCATTGGAACCAGTAACTGGGTTTGGATCCAGCCTCCACTGAAGGTCATTACAACAAACCAGAGTGGGGCAGACCTTCCCAAGCCTGACTGACCACCCATACCACCAGGCCAAGCCTATGCCATCCAGAGACATGAAGGAAAGGATCCTGAGATGGACCAGTAAAAGACTAAAAGACTCTTTTCAATCCCCAGAAGACAGTTAGAAAGACTATGGGGGAGGGTGGAAATTCATTGTAACTGAAAATTCATTGTAATGTGAAACCCATTGTAATGTTTTCTTTCTTGTATCATTTATATTGTAACCAATTTGATGTACCCATGATTGTATTTGAGAGTAGCTGGCCCAGCAAGTTCTGAACACCTTATACTTCTGTCTGGTGGGAGGAAATTGTCCAGCATGTTTGTATTATCTGTATTGTAAACCTAGCTGCATACACAGGCACATACACAGAGACACCCATTTAGAATTAGATAGGTTATCTTTTTCACCTGCTTCCACACAAAGCTGTCCCTTGCTTCTTTTTAAAAAGAAAATGTTTTTTGTTTTGTTTTGTTTTATTTTGCTGCTCTGAGGCACTAAGGCCCAAGCAAAACTCCTTTCTAATTCCATGGGGAGGGGCACCCCTCAGGCAATTTCTGAAGAGATAGCAGAAAAGAGATCTCCAAACCCCAAGTCCTGACTGTGACTCACAAATGATGCTGCCCAGTTGTCCAGTAAAGCAAGATATGTTGCACTGGGGCCTCATGAGTACAAGTCCCAGGGCTCATTGTGTGTAACTTTAAAAATACTAAATAGCCTGGATTGCACACTGGCTAATCTCAATTTGGCCTCACAAACCCTGGAAACTAAGAGCTAGGCAGGTAGTAACCATAACCTTGGAAATGGGCAGCCTGTAATTTAAAGGCTGTGAAGAATGTAGAGGCTTGTGCTTATAACCTGACTGTAAGCTCACAAAAAGTACATCAAAACACCTGAAAATTAATTGGCATGAAAAATTGGATACTGTTTTGAAAAAAAAAAAAAACAGGAGTTTTCCCAGACTTTGAAAGCTTTTGGGAGCCACTGAAGGAATCCTTTTCTGTTGCCTTTTTTTCCCCAATGCCTTTCCTTTGCATCAGAAAAAAATTAAAAGCACCCATCAAGTCTCCCTGATCTGATCACCTTTTAATCTTTTGTCAAAACTCTCACGTGTTTTGAAAAAAAAAATGAGGGATTGTAGGAAGTTGGCACCCAACTCTCCTAGAAAAATGAAGTATTCTGGTAGATATTTAAAAGGCAGAATATTTCTTCTAAAAGAGTAGAACCCCAGAAGCAGAATCTCACCCCACCTTTGTTAATGGGTGGGCCATTAAGGCCTGAGCCAGAATACTTTACATAAGAAAGGTCTCCAGGTAAAGCTATAGCAATTGCCAAAAGCCCTTTTAAGGGCATAGATCATCCAGCGGGGTCAACCAAGCTTGGAACTCAGGACAGCCTACAGAGTTGCCCCTCATGGGAGTCTGACAACCAATTAGAAACAAGCTTCAATTCAAATCCCAACAAAGGTTATAAAACCCAGATACTCTCAGCACCTCAGCCCTTTTTTCTTGATCTCCTTCAAGCATGTGATCATCTTTCTCTGGAGCTCCAGACCATGTGGTCCTGTTCACCATTAAACTTTCCAAGCAGCCTCCATGTTTCCAGTGTCTTTTTCCCCACTTGGAACTGAACCCAGAAGGATATTTCTTTCAACAATGGCAAGACCAGGGAGAGCACCAAACAATGGCCTCCTGCAGCCCGCTGCTAGCAAAAATGGAGCTGGCAGTCCTCCCAAGCTTCATTTTTGCTGGCACAGGCACTGTGGGATGGTCCTTCACTGTTTCCAGGGCAACCCCGCAGATCATCCCGCAGACTGGATCTGGCCGACATGCTTTCAGTTTGAGACCCCTGATCTAGGGTGATGTAGTAGAGATGTAGATCCTGTAGGGGGCGCAAGCAGCACACTGCTGTGCCTCTGGGCCTCAAATACCTACATGATCTCACTTAGCAGAGCTGTCCCTGGATTGTACATGATCTCACCTGCTAACAGCATCACTTCCTTACTTGTATATTCTTAAGGATTGGTGGGGGAATTCACCAGTCCAAATACTTTCTATATTACCTTTTTCTGCTTGTAAAAACTGTATAAAAGCAATAAATGCTGCCCAGGCAGTCAGACATCTTGGCACCCTGCAAAATGACTGGTCTTTGAACTCCATCAGGGTAAGGAAATGTGGCCAAGGCCTGTGCAATTCACCTGTGACATGGATCGAGTTTGATTTGATCATTCAACCCCATTTGGTTAAAAAAAAATCCAATTTGGTTCTGGTGTTCAAGACAAATCGGCACATCACTCAGCTTGATTCCGAAGTGTCTGAATGGATTGCAAAGCATCTTATTCAATGAGCTAAACTATCTTTCCAATTCTGAAGTCAAGAACAGAGCTAAATTGGTGCCCATCAGAAAAAGTCTATTATAAAGTATCCGGGAATATGTGTAACAATGATGGGCTTGCAGCAATTACATGATTCAAAACTGAAGTTTTGTCTTTGCTGCTCTATGATACACAATACTGTGCATTCAAGGATGTGTTTATCCTGGTAGTCATTCATTCCCATTTTTAAAAAACTATTCTTCCAGTTTCTCAGTCACCTACAAACATTCTCCCTCCGCTGGAACTTGCCTGTGTCTCCCTTGAGATCTTCTTGAGATTTTACCCATTTAAATTTTGGTTAAAACAAAACATCCTGTGATAGGTCATGGGCTCAGCTTGCACTTTGAGATAGTTACATCTCTTCCTTGAAAAAGTAAACAGATTTGGATCTCACTTATTATGTACTATCTCTTCTAACTACATGGTCCTTAGAACCAGATAAAGCCTTGGTAGAGCTTGAGCAGAGTTTCAGACCTAATATCCAAAAAGAAAAATCTAATATCTGCTTGCCCTTGATCCCAAATGTGCTTTTTCAAAAGATAATTGACTTTGTTTTTCCTTGAAGACATTTCACTTCTCACCCAAGAACCTTCTTGGATAAGAAGAAGCTGAAGAAACTTCTTGGATGAGAAGTGAAATGTCCAAAGAAAAACAAAGTACAGTTGCCTCTCGAAAAAACATCTTTGGGACAACCATAACCTTGATGACTGAGAATCTCCATAGATGCTTTTCCTTGATATTTTGTCTTAGTATTATCATTTCCTATGTTTTTTTTTGACATGTAAGCCCATTGATTTACTCTTACTTTGACTGGTGCTCTTAAATTTCCTTTGCTATGCAGGCAGAGTCCTTTATTAATCATTGTCACCTTAGCACTTATATCTGCCACCCACATTCATAAAGGTTGATCTTGGAAACTTCATTTCTCTTCATTCACAATATATAACACAAACCCATTTCTGTGTCTTTCCCTTCACCTCTACGTAGCAAGCCATCTGTTTCTTTCCCTGTTCTTCTGGTATGATGGAATTTTCTTTTTGAGTCTGCATTAAACAAGCCAACTTTTTTTTCTCACTGACAATCTTGTTTAGGAATTTGTGAAACTTGGGACCATTTAGCATTTACCAGTAAGAGTAAACAGCCTCTTTTGAAACCAATCATTTGCCCGAGGCTAGAGCATAAGAAGTATTTCATGTAGAAGGAAGGTGAGAAGGTCTAGAGATTACTAATCAGCTCTTGATTCTGAATCAGAAGCCTTTCCCAGATCTCTTCACTGTAGTCCTTTAGCTCAAAAGTGGGAATTTTGCTCTCATGAACTATAATTTCCAGTAGCAATAGCAATAGCACTTATATACCACTTCACAGTGCTTTATAACCCTCTCTAAGTGGCTTACAGAGTCAGCATATAGTCCCCAACAATCTGGGTCCTCATTTTACCCACCTTGGAAGGACAGAAAGCTGAGTCAACCTTGAGATTTGAACTGCCAAATTGCAGGCAGCCAGCAGTAAGAGCCTGCAGTACTGCACTCTAACCACTGCACCACCGTGGCTCACCATAACTTCTATTGTCCTCGACACAGGAGAAATGTCAAGACTGAATCTCTTGAATCTACTTGAGATGAGTTACACATGGAGTACATACATATTATTTCATTATGTCAAATTTCAAAGTGAATATTATTTTCTTAAAAGATCCCCATGGCTATATTTCCTGGCTATGTGGGTTTGGGCCACTTTTTTTCCACACCATACTTTGGGGACAGCAGGCTAAACCATAGGACGAATAGTTGCAGATATATCTAGTTTAACTAAAAGGATGACTAGGGGCAACATGATAGCAGTGTTCCAATAATCTAAGGAACTGCCACAAAGAAGAGGGGAGTCATCCTATTCTCCCAAGCACCTGAAGAAAGAAGCAATGGATGGAAACACATTAGATATAGATTAGTAGATTTGGAAGGGACCTTGTAGGTCATCTAGTCCAACCCCCTGCCCAAGCAGGAGACCTGATATCATTTCTGACAAATGGCAGTCCAATCACTTCTTGAAAGCTTCCAGTGATGAAGCTCCCACAACTTCCAAAGGCAACTTCTGTTCCATTGGTTGATTGTTCTCACTGTCAGAAAATTTCTCCTTATTTCCAGTTGAATCTCTCCTTGATCAGTTTCCATCCATTATTCCTTGTCTGGCCTTTGGGTGCCTTGGAAAATAGCTTGACCCCCTCTTCTCTATGGCAGCCCTTCAGATATTGGAACACTGCTATCATGTCTCTCTTGGTCCTTCTCTTCACTAGACTAGCCAAGCCCAGTTTCTGTAACCATTCTTTGTATGTTTTAGTCTCCAGTCCCCTAGTCATCCAACTAATCAAGGAGAGAACCAACCAAGAACTAAGGAGAAATTTCCTGACAGTTAGAAAAATTAATCAGTGCAACAGCCTGCAAATGTGAAGAAGTGATAGTTGTTGTTTAGGAAGCCCATTAAGAATACAGGAAATTTATTCTTTCAGCTGAGATGGTTTAAACCATAGGGGGAACCATTCCCTGGCAAAGAATACAAGCATCTTCATAGTTAACTGATGAGCTTCTATACAACATCTAGCAGATGCTCAAGCGACTTTACAGAGATCTGAATTTAATTTGTTGAAAAACTGGAGGATCATAGTTATTTCCAGCATTGGAAGCCTGGAACGGGGGTTTGCTTACATGGAGGGCAAGTCTTCATTATTTTGCATGCAGCTGCCTCATTTCACTTGTAAGATTATTTATTTTGATACATAATTATGTGGGTTGATATGTTAGTCAGCCATTAATTAGTTCAAATTGAAGTGGAAATTAATTAAAAGAGCACATTGTCACTTGCAATCAGTCTGGATCCAGCTCAGTACTGGGATAGGTGTGAAAAAGAACAACAATCCACAGGGAGGGCTCTAGGTGCCTCCCCTAAACCGATAGGAGGCTGCATTTGATAAGAGTAAATTTGGCAAGACTTCATAAGAATGGGAGTAGTTTAATGAGGGTCTTATTTCAGCAGGTGCTCAGTTGAAGCTGCACTGTTGCGGTTGCAACTAAAGCTACAGCTTTAATTTGGTTTGTTTGATTTGGCTTAATATGTTATGTGTTTGTTTAATCACGGTTTATGGCTAAAGGCTCTCTGCTAATCCAGCCACCTGTGATCTGCTTAATAACTCACAGTTCCACCAAACCAAGATTGGTTTAGTGTACTGTGTTGTAGGAACTGTGAACTGTATCATTCCAGGGTATATCAAGAATAAAATGGATGTTATTTTTGTTTGTATTGATTGGAACACAACAATATAATATTTTGAATTTTTTAAGACAATGAACGGCAGTGGTCTTCAGAAAAT
The DNA here is from genome assembly GCA_009733165.1 of Naja naja. Lineage (NCBI taxonomy): Eukaryota > Metazoa > Chordata > Lepidosauria > Squamata > Elapidae > Naja > Naja naja. The sequence continues at coordinate 15,977,208 of CM019160.1, forward strand.
TTCTCACAGGAAGAGAGGGAGAGAGGGAGGGAGGAAAAGGGAGGGAGGAAATTCAGTCCAATAAAGATGACATTGTATAAATTGTGATGTTATTGTGTAAGCTATGCATATTGCATCATTTCTATCAGTTGTGTAACTCAATTTGTCCCCCAGCTTTTGCCTTCATGGATACCTATGGAAGGAAGGAAACAATAGTACTTCAAAGGAATGCCAAATAAATGCATATAATTGAAATGAGTAAATAATCTAATGGTACAAATGAACAATGAAAGAAAGATACAACCCGTTGTTTGTCTCCATTAGGGATACCTGGCTTCCTCCTACTGCATAGCACTTACCAGCATGTTATATTCAGATGGCATTTCCCTTACTAATGGGACAAAATCCATTTCCTTCCATTGCAACCTTTACATTTTTTATTGCATTCACAGCTTTAATTACATTGGTTTTCAGAAATGCTGGGTATCTGTAATTGCCAACGCCCAAGGAACAGTGCATTTATCAAATGCTGATCACTTGATCCTTCAAAGGAAAACGTAGTCCTTCTTTTTGTTAAACTAGACATATCCAATTCCTGCTGGGAAGCCAGAAATATACATATATCGATTTCAATGACATAAAAGAACCGATTCTGCTGCTGAACAGGGCCAAACCTTCCATTGTTAGAAAGAGCCATGTTTGTTTATTTCAATTTAATTCTTAATTGCACATAGAAAGAACAATAAAAGCTAGGAGTTTGTACCAATTTCAGCAATCTTAATGGGACACAGAGACAGACAGACACATTCATTTTTTGACTGCTAGCATGTAATTCAGTGGCAAATAGATTTTTTAAATATATTACAAAAGCAATTATATGAAACTGGATTGTTAAACCCCAGCATGATTGCATTAAACTATCTGAACAGAATATTGAAACATTTGGTACAGTACCCCCATGGATGAGTTGTCATCTTGGATAGCAACATAGCTAGGTCTTTGCTGGATTTGATGACTGTTCATCCAGCTTGGTGTGACACAGCTCCACTGTCTTAATCAGCATCCATTTAATAATAATCCAAATGAATGTGCTGTGTACAAGCAGGGAATGCTGGCTTATGAGGGACTCTGTCCAAGTGAAGTCCCTGATCATGTATCAAATCTGTCTGTATCTACAACTGGGCACATCATCTTGTTAGCTGAGCATCAAACAAATGTTCACTGGGTGCAGAAGGCATCAGAATGTGGTGATAGAAGAGACCAGGGTTAGGCCAGACTAAGATAGGAACCTAGAATTATGGAATTATAATTGCAGACTTGGAAGGAAACATAGACTCACCTGGTGCAACCCCCGTCCAGAGCAAGAATCCTCTAACTATCCAAGAGAGATGCTTGTCCAACCTTTGAGGTTTCCAACCTCCATTAATTCCATTCTTATTTAAAGTTGACTTAAGTCACATCTGCAACCTTAAAGCATGCCAGAATGTAAGCTATCCTTTAATCATCCACCATTTCCTGAATTTGTGAAGCAAGCTCCTCCTGCTCCTGAAATTGAATAAGTTATAGGGAATTCCAAACAACTTAGTGAGAAGCCTCTTGCATAAAAATAGCTCAAAAACAGTTGGAAATTGTTTGGGGGTGGGGGTGGGGGGAAATGTCCACTAGTGCACACAAGCATGTATAAATTATGAGAAATAGATTTCAAAAGTTTGGCATGGACTTTTATCACATGCACAAATTGAGATGGCCACTAGGTGGAAAGATCCAGAATGAGTAAAACATAGAATGTAGAATAATAGAATGAGAAGGGACCGGAGGTCTTTTAATCCAACCCCTCAAGCAGGAAACTTCATACCATACCAGACAAATGGCTGTCTAATCTTATTTTGAAAACCTCCAGTAATGGAATGCCCACCACATTTGGAGACCTACCTTTCCATTGATTCTTGCTGATAGGAAGACTTGGTCCTAGGTTGGATGTCTCTTTTTAAAAAGAAACTGAATGAAATCGAACTTGGGAAATTCATTTTCTCCTCAGAGCCATGTTACACTCATGTTGGGCTCCTATCTATCTATCTATCTATCTATCTATCTATTATTTATTTATTATTCTTATTTATATGCCATCCTTCTCCGGAGACTCAGGGCGGCTTACAATGTTTGGAGCACAACCCAATGCTTTCAGCATTGTATATGCCTGCTTATTACTAGGGCTTTTTGCCCACCCCACCCCCCCAGCGGCATTTTTACAAAATCAGCTTATTGCCCCCAACAATCTTGGGTCCTCAATTTACCTACCCCGAGAGGATGGAAGGCTGAGTCAACCTTGAGCCTGGTGGGATTCGAGCCTGCAGTAATTGCAGGCAGCTGGAGCTAAGTGCTAGGCATTTAATAGCCTGCACCACCAAGGCTCTTCTTTTTTTTTTTTTTATTAGAAAAGTTTATTTACAATATAAAAAGACACACCAACATACAAACATACAGTCACATATAAATAAAAATACATCACACATTAGTTGCAGATCGGAAATGTTTTTCCGTGAGCAGTTACAGTCTTCTATAATCATAAGTATTTCTTCTAATAATATTCGCTTGGTTTAATCTCTATTGTGAAGTTTCCTTTTATCACCTCTTTCGAGTTCTTGTATCACCTTACATCTCTATCTCCTGCTTCTATGAATTCTAATATTCTAATGTTTCAAATAGCACTCTATTTTCCAACATTTCCATTTCCTTCATTTTTATGTTCCATCCAATTATACCACTTTTCCCATATCTTGTAATAATCTGTATCTTCTTGTCCATTTAATTTGAGAGTTAGTCTCTCCATTTCAACACATTCATACACTTTGTTTATTACAGTTTGTATAGGCGGAATTTTAGGTTCTTTCCATTTTTGCTAAAACAATTCGAGCTGTTAACAGGTGTGCAATCAGGTATTTGTCTTTTGGAGGAAATTTTTTCTTTATCATTCCAAGTAGAAACAGTTCTGGTTTCCACTCCAGCTCACAATTCATCACATCCTCAATCCAGTTTTTAATTCCTGTCCAATATTTTTTAATTTTAGAGCATGTCCACCACACATGGTAATAGGTTCCTATTTTGTCCTGACATTTCCAACAGTTTGGATTTGCCCGGGGGAATATTTTTGCCAGTCTAGCCGGGCCAAATGCCACCTGTACATCATTTTATATTGGTTTTCCTTGTACGCCACTGACTTTGTATATTTTAAATTTTCTTCCCAAATATCTTCCCAATCATTTAAATCTAATTTGTATCCTATATTTCGCTCCCAGGCTACCATTGATCCTTTTACTAATTGTCCCACTCTTTCCTGTTCTAACAATAATTTATATAATTTGGATATCAACTTTTCCTCTAATCCCAAAAGTATTTTGTCCAGATTTGTATTTTTGTTTCTATCCCATATTCCTTTATGTCTTTATTATATCTTGATTTGATTTGTAAATAGACCCAATTATCTATTGATATGCCTTCCATCTCCAAGTCTTGTTTTGTTTTTAGTTTTCCATCTGTATCCAGTATCTGGTAATATTTAAGTTTTTATTCAAATCCATTGTATTTGGATTAAAGGTTGCTTCCATTGCTGAAAACCACCTTGGTATTTTCGTATAATTTTTCTTTCTTATCTCAGCCCAATTTTTAATCAATGCATTACGTATTATATGTTTTGTAGTATGTTTTTGTCTTTTATCCGTCGGGTTCCATAGAAGTGCATGCCATCCTATTTGTAGGTCATGCCCCTCAATTGTTAATATTCTCCTATTTTCTAATCTGACCCATTCTTTTGCCCATAGCAGACTCATGCTTTGTAATAGATTTCCCAATCTGGCAGTCCCAGTCCTCCTCTACTTCTATCGTCTTGAAGATATTCTCTCTTTATCCTTGCCCTTTTTCCCATCCAAATGAACTTCATTGTCATCTTATTCAATTCCATAAAAACTTCTTATTTGTTAGTATTGGAATAGTCTGGAAAAGAAATAAAACTTTGGGAAGAATATTCATTTTAATTGTTGCAATCCTCCCAAGGAAGGATATTTGCAATTTATTCCAATTTTCTAGATCCTTTTTGATTTGTTTTAAAATTTTTATATAATTATCCTCCCACAGCATCATTGTTCTTGCCCTTATCCAAATTCCTAGATATCTTATTTTATTTACTATTTGTAATCCCATAATCTCTTCAAGCCTCTTTTGTTTAGAGATTATCATATTTTTAACTAACAATTTGGTTTTTCCCCTATTTACCTTCAAGCCTGCTAATTCCCCAAAATCATTTATTTCTTTCATTAAAATCGGGCCTGTCTCTAAAGGTTCTTCTATTATGAAAGCCATATCGCTCTGAATGCCTGCGTTTTGTATTCTTGATTTCTAATTTTCGCTCCTTTTATATTTTCATTTCCCCTGATTCTAATTAATAGTGTTTCTAAAACTGTAATAAATAGCAGTGGTGATAGTGGACAACCTTGTTTGACCCCCTTTTCTATTTTACACATTTTAGTGGTCTCGCCATTTACTAATATATTTGCTTTTTGGGTATCGATATTGCATTTATCATTCCTTCAAAATTTTGTCCGAATTTCATTTTATTAAATTGTTGTTTCATAAAGTCCCAATTCAAGTTATCAAATGCCTTCTGTGCATCTAAAAAAATTAGGGCCATTTGATTGCTCGGGTGGCTTTCATAATATTCTAATGTATTTATTATTATTCTTATATTATGTCTAATCTGTCTTCTCGGCAAAAATCCATTTTGGTCTGTGCTAATTTTGCCACTAATAATTCCTTTTAGTCTTTGTGCCATAATTGTCATGAAAATTTTATAGTCAGTATTTAAAAGCGATATTGGTCTATAATTTTTGATTTGATTACTGTTTGTATCTTCTTTGGGTATGAGTGTTATATATGCCTCCTTCCAAGTGTTGGGAATTTTGGCTTTACTCAATGCTTCATTACATACTTCTAAGAAAGTATTATTTAATATATCTCCCATCTTTTTATAATATTCACTTGGATATCCATCTGGACCTGGTGTTTTATTATTTTTTTGCTTCTGAATTGCTTTCTTTAATTCATCTATTGTTATCTCTTTATTTAACAGATCTCTTTCTTCATCAGTAAGTTCCTGTATATTTCCTTCCTCTAGATATTCTTTTATTTTAGACACTTCTACCTTTTCTTGTTTATATAATTCCTCAAGTATTTTCTTGCAATTTCTTTCTTTTTTCCAGATCAACCTCAAGATCTCCATTTTCATTCTCTAAATATTGTATCGTTCTTTTCTTTTCCTCTTTCCTCAATTTGTATGCTAGCCATCTCCCCGGTTTATTTGCATATTCAAAGTAATTTTGTTTTGTGTATTGTAATTTTCTGAGGAGTTCCTCTTGCTCCAGTATATTAAGTTCATGTTTTTTTTTGGTTAATGCGTCTTTGGTCTGCTCTCTTTTTTTTTTTTTTTTAAACAAATTTTATTCAATTTTTAACAATTTTTTAAAACAGCTCTTTTCAGTAGACAGCATGGTCCCGAGTCATCACTTTTACATGCAAATGTGACAGTAGATCTATATTCATTTTAAACATTTAACTTCACTTCTATTCCATTTTAGCGGACAAAGGGTCAAAGAAATTAATCCTAATCTCAAATCTTAATCTCAATCTGTATAGCCCCCAGTTCATTTCGAGTTAATTGCAAATATACATATATATTTTAAAAACTTCATGTATAAATCTTACAAATAACAATATATTTGCCCATCATATTAAAGATAAAGTTCATCCATGTCTATCCTTTAATTATCTTCACATTGTTAATACTTAATCATTTACAGAATTCTTTTGTCCGTCAGATTTGCCCTTTCATCACCTATTCTCTCCATAATTCTAAATCCGTACCCATGTTAACACTAAAAGAATGAAAAACCTAGACTTGCCCCCCTTTTACTACTTGAGAGTGACACCTCAGTGGTTAATATAGTAACATAATCATAATCATTCCCTTTAAAACGAAAGATAGAGAAAAAGAAAAGAAAATGGAAAAAGCTCCCTTACAATATATCTCTAATCGGTTGGGTTCTGCAACACATATCCCCCTAAAATTTATTTATAGTTCCAAAATAATAATAAAAATAACTAATCTTGGTTATTGACAAATCTCATTTTAGGCATTTTCTAAAATCATTTCAATCAATTCAATTCATCTAATCATCATTTAGCTTTCTTTTGTAGATAAGAAATGAAAAAATGTGACCTTTTACCAGTAAAATTGTCAGTAACCCCTATTGTTTTACACTTTTATAATTACAATATATTCTTATTACCATTTCTTCATGCAGAACCCCCTTTTAAATACGCTAGCCATTGTCTCTGTGCAAACAAGTTTCTTTTATTATGTAATTCCCATGTCTCTCTATCTTTTGTTCTTGTTTCTTGTTCCTTCTCCTCTCTTTTGTCCCATATCCCCTTCTCTATCCAGTTTGAATCCTCTCTCTCTCTTTACCTTTCTGCACTCTATCCTTCTGGACCTTTCTAACATGCCTAATTTCATAAATGTTCCCTTTTTAATTACCTTCTTAAGTTTCATTTTTTAACCATCCTCCCTTTCCCTTTTATTTGTATTAATCTTTGTGTTAATTGTCTTCTTAAAATGGCTTTCGCTTGTGCTGGCTCCCTTCTCCTCCCTATTATCCTGCTCTCCCCTTCTCTATCCAGTTTGAATCCTCTCTCTCTCTTTACCTTTCTGTTCCTTTCCTTCTGAACCTTTCTAACATGCTTAATTTCGTAAATGTTCCCCTTTTTAGATACTTTCTTAGGTTCCGTTTTTTAGCCACCCTTCCTTTCCCTTTTATTTGTGTTAATTGTCTTTTAAGATGGCTTTCTCTTGTGCTGGCTCCACCCTTTCCACGGCTTCTTCTTCTTTGTTCAGCATTTGAATGCCCATATTTTCTGCAACATGCCAAGTTAGTTCAGTCACTTCCTGTAACAGTTCTTTCATACTTTTAAACTCCATTTTTAATTCTTTGGATGACCACCAAAATTTTAATTTTCCTTATTTCTTCTTCTTTAAATTTTCTATAATCCTAACCCAGGTCCAGAGTCTATATCAATATTGCCAATTAGTCCAGCAATCCGTCTTTGTGTATTCAAGCTTTCACTTTCTATAAGTCCTGCGTCTCTTTAAAATGTAGCAACTCCAATCCACAAAGGAACAAGATAGTTTCTTACTTCTTTAACTTCCAATTTTTCTCCACAAAGTGGCACTTTCTGCACAGAGTCTTAACCCTTTTCTTTTATTTTGATAATCAAAGTTTTCCGAGCCCCAAACTTAAATTCTTACGCTGGCTTCTTCCTTTCCGGTTCGAAGCCCCTTATAGCTGTCAAAATATTTTACTTATTTTTCTTCACTTGGAACTGCCGCTTCTGTTTCTCTTTTTAAAACTCATCTTTATCTTAATCCCGGGGTGCCTTGATCTTACCATCCGATACTCCGGTTCCTCTGCTGTCGACTTCTCTCTTTCCTCCTGCACCAATCTTAGTCCGTTGAGACCTTCTCTTGAGGTGGCCATTTTGACCACCGCTTCTTGGCGTCTTCGGAGGAAAAGACCAGACCCAAAAGGGGGAGCGGCTCCCCTCACTCTGGCTGGCAGATTTCCCTTTCTCCGCCGCCCTCTGAGGCAGCTTCAGCCCGAACCTTGCAGGATCGGGGCTCTCCCGCAAGAGCCAGGCTGCGTCGTGGACAATCACAAACCGCCGCCTGTTCTCGAGAAGGCTCAGCCCTCTCTTTTGTTTATTCTCTAATTTTGCGATTTCTTTTATTAATTCATCTTGTTTCTTCCATCTTTCCTTGTTTCTATTTGATAGATATGCGATTGATATTCCCCTGGTATAAGCTTTAATTGTATCCCACATGTTTTGTAAGGATGTATCTTCTTTTTTATTAAAATTGTAAAAGCTTATTAATTCCTCTCTAATTTTTTGCAGATATTTTTCTTCTTTCAGGATCTGAGAATTTAGTGTCCATCTTCGTTCTTTCCTTCCCCCTTCTTTCCAAATTAAGGACATTGGGTTATGGTCAGCCCATATATTTGTTAAAATTTTTGTATCAAAAATTTCTTTATTTAATTCACTATTTATCCAGATCATATCTATTCTGGACCAGGATTTGTGCGGGCTGGAGTGGAAAGTATACTGTGTACTTTGTGGGTTCCTTTTTCTCCATATATCTTCCAATCCAAATTCATCTACCATTTCGAAAAAAATTTTTGGTAACATATTTCGCTTTTGATATTGTTTACATTCCGATTCATAATCTTGCCTATTATCAGATATTGCATTGTAGTCCCCCATCAGACAAATCCTTGGATTGCCAATTTCTAACAATTTCTCGTATAACTTTTTGTAAAATTCTTTTTGATTTTTGTTTGGCGCATAGATTCCAACAGCTAAGGTTTTCTTATTATGTATCTCTATTTCCACCATTAATATTCTTCCCTCTGTATCATTGTATATCAATTTTGCATTCAAATCCTCTTTTGTGTATAGTACTACTCCTCTTTTTCTTTCCACTGCTAAAGCCATGAATGCTTTTCCAAGTTTTCTATTCTCAAGATACCTTTTGTCCTGTTCTTTTATGTGGACTTCTTGCAAACATATTATATCCCATTTTTGTCTTTCCAATCTGCCGAATATTTTTTTCCTTTTGTTTGGACTATTTAGTCCATTGATGTTCATTGATATTAGTTTTATTCCCCTTCCCATTTGATCTCCTCTCTTCTCACTAATATTACGTTTTGCCTATTGTCTGACTTCTGGTCTTCACTCCCACCTCCTCTCTCCCTCCTTCTTCACGGGCCATTGGTTCTCTGTCCCCTCCTTCCCTCCTTTCTCTCCTCCTCACCCATGGACTCTTAAATCTTCCTGACTTGCATTCCTCGACTCTTCTCTGCTGCTCAATTCCTCCACTAATCCTCCTGTTTGTTCAGAAATCTTTGAGCCTTCGCTAAGTTATCAATTCTAGTTCTTCTACCTTCCCATGTTACTAATACTCCTTCTGGGTCGTTCCATCTGAATAGAATGTTTTTTTTATTTAGATGATTTGTGAGGAATCTATATTCCTTTCTTTGATCTCTCACTCTCCTTGGGATCTGCTTTAATATTATAACTTGTCTACCGTTATGTTTTATCGTCTCATCCCTGGTCACTCTATAAATTATCTCTCTAACCCTTTTTCTAGAATCTGACATGAACCTCCCTTGGGAGTCCATGTCTTCTGGCATAGGATGTATAAACTCTATAAGCCTCATCGATCTCTAATACCATCTGATCCCTGTCTTTTTGCAGAATAGCTGCCAATAATTCTGCCATTACCAGAGTCAAGTTTTCCCCTCTTTCCTCTTGTATGTTCTGGAACCTTAAGTAATATGAGGCTCTGTCCAATTCTAGAAATGTCAACGCCTCGTTCGTTTCCTTATGCTGATCTTTAATTTTCTGTTCTATAGCTTCCACCTTCTTCCCTGTTTGATCTGTTCTTTTCGTGATCGTTATAATTTTCTCCTCATTTGTCTTTGTTGTCTCCTGTAACTGTCCTATTTTCCCTCTAAAGTTTTAATTCATTTTTCATCTCCCCAATTCGCTTTTCAATTCTGCTCTCATCTCTTCTCTTTCCTTCTTGCTCTCCACATGATTATTCATCATTGATTCTTGCATCGTTAGCATCATGTTTTGCAACGTCTGTAATGTATTTTGTATTGTTTGGGTCTGAGTATTAGCTTTCTCGGTGCCAACATCCCTTCTATAGTTTTTGGGAGGAAGTCGAGGTGTAGATGGAGGTACAGTTGTCACTCCCTTTTTCCCTGTTTTGGTAATAGTGGAAGTTACTGTTGACATTTCTTTTATAATCTTTTGCTGCTCTTTGATAATTCTATTTATATTTCCCCACGTCTTATTTCCAATTATCATCTACTAAAGGTCCCTCTATTCCGATATTCTCACACAGTCCAATCTAATCAAAAATAGAAGGTAGAGGCACCTAACCTTATTATTATTTATCTTTTTTTTTTTTTCGTTGATTTTAAATTCCAATATTTCTCTTAATAATCTTGGAGGGGGGGACAGAGAGTAACATCACATTACATTTCTAGCAGAGAGATCCAAGAAAGAAGAAATATAAGGAAAAAGAAAGGAAAAGGGAGATACCTAGATATTGCAGGCAAATCAAGTAAAATAAAATGATATCTAGTATATAATATATCTCTATAGGTATAGAAAAAAGTAAAAGACAAGGGCAACTATCAGTTCTTATTGTTCTATAAAAAAATAAATACTTAATATAGATCACTACCTATCTGTCCACAATATTCTTATGCTAAGAAGTTTAAATCAGTAATATTATCTTAGGATAACTTAGTAAATATAATTAAAGAATTAAGTATTAGATTTGTAAATAACAAAGTTTCAAAGTTCTTAACTTCTTCTAACAATCTATGATAGTATACCAACCCTATAGGATTTTCCCAGATTATACTATAAATCTAACTATATCTATATATAAGTATAATGTTAAATAATATAAAATCGTTTAAAGTATATGAAGTGAAATACAAAATTAAACACAGTAATATACGTGTAGTAATGAGTCAAACTCCTTCCGGTCTTTGGGTTGCTATTCTTCACTCGGGTTATCCAATTGTCCAAATGTCAATGGCCGCCAAAGAACAAAAAGTGCAATGTCACAATGGTGAAACTTCCCTTGATCTTCCCTCCGATTAATTTAAACCGTGATCCTTGCCTCGAAAAAAGTTCTGTTTTCCTTTCTCTTTAGGCAGCGAAAGTTTAAGCAACAAAAGTTTCCAAGTGTTAATTGATTTGAGTTAGTTTTGTAACTTTCCCTTTTCTGCGGTTTTGCTAGTTACTCGCAGGGTTGCTCACTTTCTAAAGTAAGTGAAAGTTTGCTTCGTCTCTTTTCTTTACGCCCTGTCACACCACAACGTCTTTAGCAGTTTTCAGATTCACAGAACTCACTTTTCCTTTTCTTTCTCCTTTCCCAACACGTTCCCCTTCTGGTCTGGTTTCTTTCCGTTAAATCTTCTGTCACAGTGGCTACCTCTGCTGGGACTCTATCGCTTCCCGCTGTCCAGTAGCTCTCTCAGCTGCCACCCGCTTCGTTCTCCAATCTCTTCCAACCTCAGCCTCACTTTCTCCAGTTGGATGAGATCTCTTTCGCCGGTATTCTCACTCTTTTCGCAGGACTTTCACTTTCTTGTTTAGCTTTCTGTGTACTGTCTTGAGACTTCGCTTTATATATATATATTTTTTGTGGGATAGTCACTAAGATTGTGCCGCTTTCGCCAATCCTTTAAACAGTCCCCACAAAGTCTTTTTCAGTCTTTATAGCTTCTCACCAAGCTTCCTAATTTCTTTTCGATCGGCAACTTTCACTTTCAGCTTCCCTAATGGCCGCCTTGTCTTGGCCAGCTCTGACAGCTGGCTTCTTCCACTCTGAACTTCGGGAACTCTTCGCTGTTTGGGATCGCACTTCCCAAACCAGCTCCAAGCTTTCTTCCTCACGAGGGTGTTCGATTTAGACTCACCCTGCCACGAACGGCTGTTCTAGAGTGGAAAAACCCGAGGTGGGAGAAGGAGAAGTATTTCTCCCTACCTCGCCACACTGAGGCGTCACCGGAAGTCCTTCCACCAAGGCTCTTCTATTTATTTTATTTTATTTTATTTTATTTTATTTTATTTTATTTTATTTTATTTTATTTTATTTTATTTTATTTTATTTTATTTTATTTTATTTTATTTATTTATTTGATGGGATTTATATGCCACCCTCTCTCCCGAAGGACTCAGGGCGGCTCACAACTATAAAAAACATAGAATACAAAAATTAAAATTATTAAAAAGTATTAAATCCCAACAAAATTTAAAACCCACAATAAACAATAAAACCAGTAAAAGCTAATAAAACCCTCCCCTCAGTCCAGGTCGGTCTGCTGGAAGAGCCATGCCTTCACCGCAACTTCAAGGGCAGCTGGTTCCACAGGGTGGGCGCTCCCACAGAGAAGGCTCTCCCCCTGGGGGCCACCAGTCAACACTGTCTGGCCGATGGCACCCTAAGGAGGGCCTGTCTGTGGGAGCGCACCAGGCACTGGGAAATCGCTGCCAGCAGAAGAAGGTTCCCGGACATTGTAATCCATCAAGAGCAGTAAGGTGGAAAGGAATGAGTGTCTGATAATCTTTCTGGTAATAACTGTCAACTCATAAAATATTTCTCTGGTCTTTTTAGAGTTGCCAACAGAAAGGAAGGGGGGAGCAGTGTGGCAGTTTGCAAACCGAAACTGGTTTCCATAAATGTTTTCAAGGATAGTAACTAGGTAACTGAAGTTTGAGTTCAACAAGAGGGCCAAAAAGGCAGCATAAAAATCAATTGAACAAATGATGGTTCATTAAGATGGAGAATCCATCTTAAAATGTGTTAAACATTTGAACATAGGTATATTCCTTTTGAATCACGCCAAGACCTAGCCTGGTCCTGTATTTTATTTCTTTTAATGACCAATTAAATGCCTGTGGGGAGTGTGTCCATACCTACTCCATATTGGTCTTCTGCCAAAGTTTCCCTCAAAGTGGAATTTGGAAGCCAAAATGGAGGCAACATCAACACTGAGACAAAACTCTCGCCCTTTTGAATTAAAAGCTTTCAACATTGCCATCATCCATGGAACCAATTCTTCTTTTCTCGTGTCTCTCATGAGAAGTAATCTATGGTCAGAATGAGTTTTAAAAATATGACAGTATGCAAATCTGACATTTTGGAAGCTTACAAGCACGCCAAGAATCCATGGTGTTGTTGATCTAAGCAGTGTTGTTGAAATGATGACAGGTTTCGGTAGGCCTTCCAATATATTTGGACAGGATATGAAGTGATGGAAAGACTTCAATTGACCCATTTTCCCCCTTTCTCTCTGTCTCTTGTTTGTTTCAATTTGGGCAACAATTCTAGAAAATCTTTTTCAAGAGTGTTATTTGATTTGACTATCTTTAGGCAAATTTCCACATTCCTTTTTATTGAGATGAAGCTTCTTCAGCTCTGACTGGATGGTAGTGGGGAATGGAAAGATTTGTATTGCTTGCAGACAGCTGGTCATTTGCATCCTTTTAGAGCAGGGGTCTTCAAACTTGACAGCTTTAAAACTTGTGGACTTCAACTCCCAGAATTCCTCCTCCAGTCATGTTAGCTCAGGAATTCTGGGAGTTGAAGTCCACAAACTTGCCAAGTTTGAAGGCCCTTGTTTTAGAGCAGAGGTCGCCAACCTTTTGGACCTCAGGGACCACCAAACTCATTATTTTAAACCGCAGACCACTAATATGAATTTTGACTGACGGTGGCTTGCTGACGTTGGTGGGAAAGTCAGTCCCATATTCCCGAGCTGCAGTAGTCACAGGACTGGCCCTTTGGTCATCCCGGAGCAGCTGCTCCTCCACCCGGGTGCACCGGCCTGCCATGGACTGGAGGAGCTGCTCCGGGATGACCAAAGGGCCAGTCTTGTGACTACTGCAGCTCTGGAATATGGGACCAACTTTCCCACCAACATCAGCAAGCCACCCCAGAGTGGATTTCCCTCCCCTGCCATTGGTCTTACCTTCCAGTTCTAGCTCGCATGGCTCTACTCAAGGTAAGGTTTGCACTCGGCTGAAGGGTGGAGGCCAGTAGGTAGGCAGGCCATGTGGGCAGCACAACCTTGTGTTCCTGTGCAGTCTGGATTAATTGCTTTGGGGAGAATGCTTTGGGGGGGGACATTTCTCTGCAGACCACCAAAATTTTCTCATGGACCACCAGTGGTCCCTGGCCCACCGGTTGGCAACCACTGTTTTAGAGGGTCATTGACCTCTTTCAATGACCCTGTAAAAGAATGCAAATGACCAGCTGTCTGCAAGGAATATAAATCCTTCTATTCCCCACTACCATCAGTCAGAGCTGAAGAAGCTTCTTGGATAAGAAGCAAACCATTACCAATTACAAAACATTATCCAATTACCTCCTGAAAAAGCACATTTTGGATATCAACTCTGGTGTTTTCTTTAAAGTGGGAATGGGATATTGAGTTGGTTCTGGGTCTAATGCAAACTTGATTGATGGCTGAGGAATTTGGGGTATTGAAATCCACATATTTTAAAGTTGCTGAGGTTGAGAAACTGCATTCTCACCAGGCTCAAGGTTGACAGCCTTCCATCCTTCCGAGGTCAGTAAAATGAGGACCCAGATTGTTGGGGGCAAGAGGCTGACTCTGTAAACCTCTTAGAGAGGGCTGTAGAGCACTGTAAAGTGGTATAGAAGTCTAAGTGCTATTGCTACTGCTATTGCTATTTTTCACCCATAACAGCTTTGTTGTTAGCTATGGGCAGAAACTTGGCCTCAATGGGAGTTTCCTTCCCACAGCGTATAGCAGCCACATCAGTGGGTATTGGGGAAGAGCAGGGGTGGGATTCTACCGGTTCTGTCCAGCTCTGTAGAACTGGTAGCTCTGAAGAGCAGCAGACATAGAACCAGTTCTATGCCTGCTGCTGTTTTGGCCCACCTGCCTGGGCTCTTACCTGACCTTTATTTCTTGCTTTTCCAACCTCAGCTGCTTTGCGCGGCACAGCTGTGGTTTAAAAAGCAGGAAAATAGTGCTTTTTCAAACGTTGTGCACCTGCGCGCAGCGCTGCTCAGCTGTTCGGGCAGCATAGCTAATGACCTTCCACACATGCATGCAAATCGCAAATCGCAAAATCACCGAACCGGTAGTTGCACCGATTGGATCCCACCCCTGGGGAAGAGTTCTACTTGGAGCAGAGCAGATAAGGCTGGCCCTGCTGTGAGGCAGAGGGGATCGGCTTCCTCAAGTGGCAGATTTTGGTTGTCATGAAAGAGTCACTGTGCAATTAATTAGTTATTTTAGTTCTACTTGCAGAAATGACTAGAGAAACTCTAGGATTCTAAAAGCTGTGCTGGCGCAGTGGTTAGAATGCAGTATTGCAGGCTAATTCTGCTGACTGCCAGCAGTTCAATTCTCACTGGCTCAAGGTTGATTCAGTATTCTGTCCTTCCAAGGTGGGTAAAATGAGGACCCAGATTGTTGGGGGTAATATGCTGACTCTAATAAACTGCTTAGAGAGGGCTGTAAAGCATTGTGAAAATAAATAAGACTAAATGCTATTGCTATTAGAGTTTCCAGGACAATGTTAGAATTGTTATCCATCCAGTAAGCATCTGGTGCAAGATCAACCATCATTCAGGTGTTATCTGATTTATGCCAACACCAACCATTTTTTGCAAGCCAGGAGAACTATTATCAGCAGCTGCTCTTGTTTCAAAAATGGATGAAGTAGGATTCCAAAGCTAATTTACTTCCATGTCATTTCTAAAGGTGCAAACAGGAAATGTAAAACAGGGTTGTTTGTCCCCAGAATGAACAAATCTACACGCTGAAATGAAAGAATTCATTCGACTGCCTTTTCAAAGTGCAATCAATGTGTTTTCCCCCCATCTCTCCTGATTATATATATATATATATATATATATATATATATATATATATGTAGGTCTTGGTGTATTCGGGTCTTGTCCCGTGTAAGATTGAGAATACCTTGGCAAGATTGAGGTATACCAAGCCAAGGTATTCTCAATCTTACACGGGACAAGACCCAATACACCAAGACCTACATACCTTTACCGTGAAAATCTATATATATATATATATATATATATATATATATATATATCCATATTTAAGAGATATTCCTTTTCTTTAGATTTCACTTTCAACTTTTCTCTTTAAAAAGATCCATTGCTTCTCCAAATATTTGAATTTAATCTGATAGATTACCCATAAAAGCGGGGGGGGGGGTACTTAAAAGGAATTGTGCATGGAATGCTGTTTCCATCTCCTGGTAGTCAGAGAAATTGCAATTCCTGCAATTTTAAAATATGCTATGCTTAGTTTGACATAATCCCAAATCATAATATCTGAATCTGATTTAGTGTTTGAAGTGGACTAAACATCATTGTAGTTTGCAAAATATGGTTTGTGGCTTGGTGTATGCTGAGTACTCAAACAATTATGCGTTGTTGTTTTTTTATTGCAATGGGAAAACAAAGCCAGGTCTTTAGCAAGCAAAGCCTACAGAGTTTCTATGCAAATTCCAGGAAAATATGCATTTAGTTTAAAGATTATCGTAAGGTTACTTTTTCATCACCTTTGTAAATGTGAGTGATCACTAAACAGGCAGTTGCTAAGGAAGAATTGCTTGTTCTCATATTGTCCACCATTGTCACATGTCACAATCACTACAATCAATATAATTTCAGAGTTGAAAGTGGCTATGGATGATCTCAAGTACACCTCTCTCTTTAGCATAAGAATCTATACTCCATTGTTTCCATCTTCACTCCAATGTGTATCAAATTAATGCTGGAAGACTTCCTATGAAAAGGAGTCTACCATTGAGTAAAATGGTATGCCATTCCTTTGAGGAGAACAGTGTTTGATAGCCTGAAATGCTATTAACTGAGCTTATCAGTTAAGTCAGCAGCCCCCAATCTTTTGGATGCCAGGGATTGGTTCCTTGGAGGATGGTTTTTCCACAGACCACAGAGAGGGGAGAGGGGAGCATGGTCTCATGCACTGCCTGGATCCCATGAGTGTGCAGATATGGCTTCGCTCGCTTGCATGGTCCAGTTCCTGACAGGTTGCAGACCAGGGTTGGTCTGCAATCCAGGACTTGGGGATCCTTGGGTTAAATCATATTATGATATCACAACATAGAGCATGGCCAAACAGAAAAGATGCCAAGATTTCCTTTTTGGCAATCCTGGGAAACCTTTTCAGATTCCCATTTTAAGATGGGGAAGCACATGAAAATTATTTCTAAGCTTCATAATAAAGGAGGGAGGAGGGAGGGAGGGAGGGAGGGAGGGGAAGGGAAGGGAAGGAAGGAAGGAAAGGAAAGGAAAGGAAAGGAAAGGAAAGGAAAGGAAAGGAAAGGAAAGGAAAGGAAAGGAAAGGAAAGGAAAGGAAAGGAAAGGAAAGGAAAGGAAAGGAAAGGAGGAAGGGAGGGGAAGAGGGAGGGAGGGAAAATCTAAACATCTACATTCCACATCCACCCAATTCCACCCTCTTGACCTTTGACCAAGAGACCCTTCAGCCTCAGAGTTGCTTGTTGCCCTAAATGACTTAGCATCATTTTACAATATGTGAAGAATGAGGAACTTATGAAATGAAACCTCATTAATCACAACAGCTTGCTGACAATGCTTTGGGAAGAGATGGCGAACCTTCTGTAAAGAGTCTGTTTTGTTGTTTTTTTACAGCCAAATCCATTGTTTTGAAAACAATGCTCCTGTCCTGCTTTCAGTCAAGGGCTCTATTCATTAAACCTAGCAGGGGAAGCATCTTGTGTGATACCATAAAGACCCACAGATTAATAGTCAATTCATACGGTTTGTGTGGATGGAAACCCACTTCAGGAAATGCACAAAAGCATTGTGATTTGCCTGTTGGGCTTAAATGAAATAAAACTTTGTTTAGAAACTTAAGAGGAGCCAGGTGACTGCTCCCGTTGGTCTGTCAAACATTCCAAGGGCATCAACATAAGCAGAGGTGAAATGCTACTGGTTCTGCCTGGTTCACCCGAACCGATAGTGGCCAAACCGGTATTTCCAATTATCAACTGGGCGACGATCAGCTGTGTCACGCGATTTAGATTAGCTAGAAAGCAGGAAATCATCGGATTTCTTCCTTTCTAGCTAATCTAAATCATGAGGCACATCTGATCCGCCCTCACTGTTGTACTTACCTCAGAAGGCTTCAAAATGCTTCTTTTTTTCAGTGCCCAGGAGGCTTCCCTGAGGCCTACTAGGCCAAAAACAGGGCGCAGGAGGGTGCTGCAAAAGAAAAGAAAAAGAAAAAAGACTTTTGAACCCCCCCCAGTCACATGACCACATAGCCACATCCACCCAGTCACATGACCACCTGGCCATGCCAACCTAGCCACATCCACAGAACCGGTAGTAAAAAAAATTTGAATCCCACCACTGAACCTAAAATAATTTGAAGTACAGAAAAAAGGAAATAATCATTGAGTTACTAGAAGGGAGACTGGGGTGTGTGTCAGGTGATAGGATCTGCCCAAGAGCTCCTTGAACAATCAGCGCTAAATAAATACACTTTAGCAACAAATACCGTGGTTGCCACAATCATAGGACTTAAGCTTTTCTTGAAAAGAGAAAATAATGGATCCTAATAGCTAGAAGAGGCCAGTTTGAGGGAATGAATGTTTAGGAGTGATATCTTGATTTAGAGATCTCCCAGCATGGTGCAGGCAATCAGATACTTAACTCCCCACTAATGGTAGAAGGAAAATAAAAGCAAGGAAATGAAAGAAATCGGCAAAAGCTGCAGATCTTTCGAATTTGATCTAAATTTTAACCCCCCAAAAGGGGATGACATCAATGGACAATGCCAAAAAATTGAGAAAGAGAGACTCAAATCATCAAAAGATAGACCACTCTCTGTACTGCCTTCCTGTTCAAATCAGTAATGCTTCCAAACCAGACAGTAATGCAGTATGACAGGATGCTCTTGATCATCCCTCTATAGAAAGTGGTAAGGAAGAGGGAAGGAAGATGTAACAGCAAGACAACATCCTCTCTATGGCCTACACCCAGCTCAGCGGAGGCTAAAATCTAGGAAAAGCTTCCTTAAGTCAATGGAAGGTTTTGAAGAATTTGAAAGCGGAGTGGACCTATGGAAAGCTGCAAAGAACCAGCACTGGATGGAACCACAGAGGAGCTGGCACCTGGATCTGACAAAAGCTGGGAAGTGTGGAAATTGTTGAATAGACTCAGCACAGATACAAGAAGATCTGAACAAATAGGGTTCCATTCTTTGCAATTGTGGAGACATGCAAATAACAACACATATGTATACCTACCCTTTGTGTCCCTATCTACACTTGTGGACCTCACGGTAGCACAACATAATGCAATTAAACTTGCTGTCAACATCCAGCTTGAGTATCCAAATAAAAGTCCAGGATCACTTGTCAGTTGTTAGTATCTGGGCAAGATCTGTTTAATTGATACATATTTTAATCTTGTATTTTGTATTTTTAATTTTATGTCATATAATAGCCTTACTTTAATTGTGATGCCTCTCACACGAATAAAGAAACAATGCTGAAATCCAGGCGGAGGTTGGGATAGATGTATTCTTTCAAAAGGAAATTTCAGACCCTCTTAAAAGTTTTTTGCAGGCTAAGAAAGAATGGCACTGTAAAAAGGAGAAATTGAGAGCTTAGTTAGAACCAAAGAGAGATGGAAGGTGCCAGGCAGGAAAAGGATGGAGTCTTTTTCCCTCCTTGAAATACACCCATTATTTCTCAACAATTAATAGAGTCAAAGGACGAATGCTGTCATCAGCCCCTTGGACGGAGAACTCATATAAAAGCAATCCATCATAAAAGTAGAAATCCTGTTGGGAAATACCCAGGCAGCAGGGGGAGGTCTTAAGTAAGGAATTAGCCTTGAATCCTTGCATATCCTCAAGAGATCCAGAACTGACTCCCCCTAAGCTCCCTTGAGGCTTATTTATCTATTCCCATTGCAAGAAAGGCAGCCTTGTCCTGGGAATAGAAAGGAGATTCTTGTATAACAGGCAGAATATAATAAAGTAGTTGGCTTCAACATTACACATATGGATCTGACCACTAATGCCTGACAAATCCCCTTGGATTGCACATAGATTTTTTTTTTTACAATGTTGCTTATTTTGGCAGTTTTGTAACATTTCCAACTAAAGGTGATAAGAATTTGGTTCCCTTCAGGTGATACATAAAAAGGGAGACAAACCAGCCATTTATATTACGGGGTAGGATATAATCCATGCCTGGATTAAAAGGGAAACAGCAACTGATGGGTATTGGTGGGAAAATACCTACCCAAACATGACTGCAATATACCTGGTCTCTCCATACAACCAGACAGGGGTCTTACCTCTAAATGCTAAAAAGATTTGGAGAAAGGTACTTTTTCTCTCATCCCCTGCAATTAGGATAGTTTATTTGCTTGGTATTGCTCTGGTGCATGGCATAAATCTTTTATCATATTGTTGCTTTTATTTATCTTCTTTATTATTCAAACCATGTTTACCTTGTTTTGTGGCCCCAGCAGCTCTAAAAGCGGTGTATGAATATTGCAGATCTAAAAGCATGATTTTGTCTGGTGCAAAGAACCAAGACCATCGGTTAGGTTGCAGCATAGAAGATTTAGTCAAGCCTTTAGACAAGAATCTGGTCAACTAAACTTCAGCACTAAACTGCAGCCAAATAAGGGTTAACGGACTTCAGGAGGGGTTGGACTTCAGAGCACTTGTGGGAATGAAACAACTCTAAGCTGATGATGCATTTAACTCTCCTCTCCTTCAGATATGCAGAGAAAAGGTATGAGAAAGAAAAAAGAATAATTGTACCCACATAACTTCTGCATGAATTGTCTCACTCATACCATTAGCAGGCAGTTGGAAATTAGCTGGAAATGCTCAAGCTGGGTGCTATATAAAAGGACATGTTTTCCCTAAACAGAAAAAGATTATTTCTCAGCAACAACCAATTAAACCCCAGGGTGTATATCTTTGCCTAAATATAAGTAAAACCCTTGCAACCTTACACAATATGGTCACGTTATTCTGTGCTTTTGCCAAAGATTTCCTTAAAATCACCAATGGGTGCCTTTTATCTTTCCCTAGATTGCAGAATGTATTAAAGCTGGAAAGATTGTACATAAAAGCCTGATTTTCAATCTGTAAATAGCTTATAATGTGGAATAAAGCATGTTATTACCTAGATCAAAGCCTCTGTTTAGTTGCCTGCTTAAGATATCAGTTAAGGAAAGTGTCTGGCAGAGGCACATGAAACAAATAGAAACTAAACTCATAACCCAGATCACCAGTAGATTTCAGAGATATCATCAATGAAACTATGATAGCAATAACAATAGCACTTAGACTTATTATATACTACTTTACAGTGCTTCACATCCCTCTATAAGTGTTTACAGAGTCAGCCTACTGCCCCCAATAACAATCTGGGTCCTCATTTTACACACCTTGGAAGGATGGAAGGCTAAGTCAACCTTGAGCCTGGTGGGATTTGAACTGCCAAATTACAGGCAGCCAGTAGTCAGCAGAAGTGACCTGTAGTACTACACTATAGCCACTGTGCCACTGAGGCTCATGATAAGTGCCACTGAGGCTCATCATACCGCTCCCACCCCACACCACCATCTCTGTTTTAGCATTTTCATCCATTGCCATAGCATCCCTTTTGCAGATTATGCACCATCAAGTCAGTGTTTGCATATAATTTGACCCTGGTTATTTGTGCCTCTAATGTCAGGTATGAAAGACTAGGTCCATATATGAAGATTCATTTGGGCTGATTTTTTGCTAAAAGCCTATGCACATGATCTTCTCAACTAACTGTCAGCACCTAGTTAGAGTTAGATAAGAGTCAACGGCACTCAAGTTTTCTAGGCTAACCCCCTTTTTTACCACACCCCCCAGGTTCTGCCATTCCTGCTCCTGCACCAAAGGAAACTGTTCAGCTTGGATTCATCTTGGATCTCCAACAATAAAGTTCAAGAAATTTCTATCCTGCTATAAACAAGTAGATAGATGGACAAATATTTCTTAGCTTCCATATTTAAAAAAAAACTAGCTTGGGTTTCATAACATTCTTTGACAGACCATTTGTGGCAAGACTGAAGCCATATTCTTCTTTATCTGACTAATTCTTCATCACCACCATTCCACAGGCTGCAGCATGAGAGCATAAAAAGTTTCTCTTCATTGCTTTGTAAGCACTGTCCAGCTTTCATTTTCAAAGCATCCAAAGTTGTGGTTGTTTTTTTTTAAGATAGTTGTAAAATAAAACTGGGAAGGAGAATGAAAAGGCACTTAGAAGTAGCACAATCTTATTTGATAGCAAACTATCTTGTTTGTTCTTTTCTTTTCCCCAACTACAGATACATATCAGAGGATTGATTTGTGGTGGTTATGTTGACTTTTATAGAATGCAAGGTTTTGTAGGTGTGAGTGGATACAAGAGAGATCTGCCTTACAATTGTGAAAGCAATGATGGGAACTTTTGCCTCAGAAGTGAATTTTGAAAACTCCGCAAAAAGGCATATTTCAAACGAGCTGCATGTCTCAGGCAGATTGGCCAAAAAGAAAACTCTGTGGTTCCTGTCACAACAAAAGAACTTATTCCTGTTAGCAATAAAACTTCATAAGGGAGCAAAGGATATCACGTAGAAAGACTGAAGACCGTAGAGATATTTTTCTGTGTTTGGTCAATAATATTGACTTTGTTCTCTCTCTTCTAAAGACAAAAGTGAAGAGGAAAAAATTGTTTTCATCTGTTCAAATGAATCCAATTTTTGGAGACAGCCTGGACAAGCGTCTGAGGATTTCTTGGCAAGGTTTTTCAAAAGTGGTTTGCCATTTTGCCTCCTTTCAAGGGCTGAGAGAAAGGGACTTGGCCAAGGTCACCCAACTAGCAACTCATGGTCTCCCTGATGCCTTATTTTCTACACCAAAACTGACTGGGAAAAAAAACAGAAGGATGTAAATTTGGCAATTGGCTCTCAAGCAAAATGAAACTGTCTCTCAAACAAAATTAGAAGGAAGCCAATGGCCCTTTGAGAAGGCAATTAAATTAATTAAGTGGTGCTCTTGATCTTGCATTGAAATGGAGTCTCATTTTTCCAACCAAGTTGCTCACTGGATGTGTTAGAAGACAGCTATCATTCCAGCAAAGTTGTTGTTAGTTTTGAAGTCATGTCCAACCCACTGTGACCACATGGACAATGTTCCTCCAGGCCTTCCTGTCCTCCACCATCTTTTGGAGTCCATTTAAGCTCATGCCTACTGCTTCAGTGACTCCATCCAGCCACCTCATTCTCTGTTGCCCCCTTCTTCTATTGCCCTCTATCTTTCCCAGCATTATGCTCTTCTCCAGGGAGTCCTTCCTTCTCATTAGGTGGCCAAAGTATTTGAGTTTCATCTTCAGGATCTGGCCTTCTAAACAGCAGTCAGGGTTGATCTCCTCTAGGACTGACTGGTTTGATCGCTTTGCAGTCCAAGGGACTCACAGGAGTCTTCTCCAACACTATAGTTCAAAAGGTATGCACTTACAATTGGGTGAGAGGCAGTAGGCATCATAGTCCAGTATTTCTGATGAGTACCAGGTTGAAGAAGGAAGGAAGGAAGGAAGGAAGGAAGGAAGGAAGGAAGGAAGGAAGGAAGGAAGGAAGGAAGGCAAGCTAATTTTTTTCACACATAATGTTTTAAGGAGGAGGGACAAATCTAACATATTAGCAAGAGGCTGCCTCTTGCCTCCAAAATCAGCTAATACACAAATTAAATTTCCTTTAAATTGAACTTGGCCCTAGTGGCTTCAGGGACATACCCTGCCATTTTCTTGGCAAGAGGAGAAAGACCTGCTAGTGACTTTTTCTTTTTCTTGTATTCTGACTCCCCAGCCCAGCCTACAGCCTGGATGTCAACTCTGAAGCAAACCTGGCTGAAGCCATCTTCTACTCCCTCATAGTTGCCATGAACTCATAAGGGAGAGGGGGGAACATGATAACTTAGCTAGTAGTCAAAACAAAAAGCTTTCTCGTGGGAACCAAGGTCAAATACACAGGCGGTAGTTGAAGGAGGAGTAAAGTGAATCAAGGAGCCCACCAGACATCCTGGGTGGAGAATGTGACCTGTGACAATAGGAGAGGGGATCAGTCTAAAGTTTATTCTAATTATGTGATTATTGGGGGAAATTTTTCAGAGTTGGTTTTCACTGACTGTGATGATTTAATGTGTCCAATAAACATGTTCTTTGAGGAATCTACCTGCCTCGGAGTTCTGTGTCAGGATTCTGGCAGTTACCTTCATTTAAATCATGAGTCTTGAGCCAAACTTCCAAAACTTCAAAAGGATTTATTGGGAGTTAACATGTCTGGCACTTCAAAGCCCGATTCTGAAATCTACCTTGATTTTTGCTCTCATTCAAGCCAGGCAACCATACTCGCCTTGGTCTCATCACCTCCTGTCTTCCTCTGACTGGCGATCCTTAAAGCAAAGCTCAGGGCTTGCTGCTTGCCATGCGCAAAGCATATTGCTGCTTACAAATGTGATTGTGCATCCTTTCATGTGTGACTGCCGTATTCAACATGTTCTTTCCATCATGATCGTTAATAACAAGACGTGAATACAATAGCACTGCCTGCCGCTCCCTGAGCCTGCCAACAAATTGGTGGCTCAGATAGGGAGATTGCTACCAGAGGCCTTAAACAATTTCCTCATGTGTCTGGTTACATTTACTCAACCTGAGCTACCCTAAGCAAACATACTAAAATAGCTCTCAGCAGGCTTGGTTTCAAAAATATCTGTACATGGCAAAGACAGTGATGGATACAGACTAAAGAAGCACCCTGTGGGGGGAAAATGTAAATAAAACATTGATTGGCAAAGCAAATACTTCCTAGCTTCACCGCACGTAGGATTAAAATTGCAAATTAGTGTAAGGCACCTATTGCATCTTATTTTTTTTTATTTATTTATTTGTCAAAAGCTTACAATATAACAGAAACAAGAATAAACATAAGTTTAAATACAAGAAATAAGAACGAATAATTCTTATAGGACAGGGATGATAGGCATGATTGTGCGCTTATGCACGCCCCTTATCTTCCCTGGGCTCCACTTCCATTCAGGGTCCATTCAGAAGTGATATTCAGCAGGTTCTGACCAGTTCTGGAGAACTGGTAGTGGAAATTTTGAGTAGTTCAGAGAACTGGCAAATACCACCTCTGACTGGAGATTGTACAGTCTGCTGCCACACCCACCAAGCCACGCCCACAGAACCAGTAGTAAAAAAAATTGAATCCCACCACTGGTCTAGAGCCAATATTAAAATGATGTCAGAAGCTAAAAGAAGATTTCAAACTGTCAAGAGAAGGGAACCAGAAGTGATATCAGCCAGTTCTGACGAGTTCTGGAGAACCGGTAGCGGAAATTTTGAATAGTTGGGAGAACCGGCAAATGGCACCTCTGACTGGCCCCGCCCCCATCTATTGTCCACCTCCCGAGTCCCAGCTGATTGGCTGGGTCTTCTTTGGTTGCTCTGCACAGGGGAACGGAGCTGGAAAGCAGGTTAGTGGGGTGTGGAGGGAATGGGGATTTTGCAGTAACCTTCCCCTGCACACCCACCAAGCCACGCCACAGAACCAGTAGCAAAATGTTTGAATCCCACCACTGAAGGGAATGGAGAAACAAGTCAGATGGTAGGACATCATCTGAATAAAGATCTGTATAGGTAGCCCTTGACTTATGACCACAATTCAGCTCAACATGTCTGCTGCTAAGTGAGATGTTAATTGAATTTTATGACCTTTCTTGCCACAGTTGTTAAGTGAATCACTGCATGGTTAGAAACACAGTTGTTAAATGAATCTGATTTTCCCATTGACTTTGCCCATCAGAAGGTTGCAAAAGGTGATCACATGATCCTCGGACACTGCCACCATCATAAATATGAGTCAGTTGCCAAGCATCTGACGTCATGTGGCCATCAGAAGGTTGCAACGGATATACAGTAAGTGTGAAAAATGGTCATAAATCACTTTTTTTCAGTGTTGTAGTAACTTCAAATGGTCAAGGATTAGATGTAATAGAAAAGAAAGATGTGTGGGAAAATTCTCAAAGAATAATTTGAGTTGAACAGGACTGAGGAAGCTCAGCACCAATGCTCCTTTTCCAAAAAAATAAACAATAAGGCAGTATGAATGGTAAATTGTATCAAAACTGAAGATAACAGATAATCAGAGTTGGAAGGGACCTTGTAGGTCATCTAATCCAACCCCCTGCCCAAGCAGGAGACCCTACACCATTTCTGACAAATGGCAGTCCAGTCTCTTCTTGAAAGCCTCCAGTGATGATGTTCCCACAACTTCCAAGGACAAGCTGTTCCATTGGATGATTGTTCCCACTGTCAGAAAGTTTCTCCTTATTTCCAGGTTAAATCTCTCCTTGTTCAATTTCCATCCATTATTCCTTGTCTGGCCTTTGGGTGCTTTGTAAAATAGCTTGACCCCTTCCTCTCTGTGGCAGCCCCTCAAATATTGGAAGACTGCTATCATGTCTCCCCTGGTCCTTCTCTTCACTAGACTAGCCATGCCCAGTTCCTGTAACCGTTCTTCATATGCTTGTCTCCAGTCCCCTAATCATCCTGGTTGCTCTTCTCTGTACTTTTTCTAGAGTCTCAACATCTTTTTTATAGTGTGATGACCAAAACTGGATGCAGTACTCTAGGTGTGGTCTTACTAAGAGACATCCGTTAGGCACAAAATACAAGCTCCGCACATGAAGATTCAATTAAAATGATTTATTGCTAAAAGCCTATGCACAGGAATCTTGTCAACTATCAGTTACATAGAGTCAGCAGCACTTGAGGGGGGTTGGATTTAGTTCTCTTGTGGCTACGTAGGGCTTCTAGGCTGATACCACTTTTCACTCCACCACCTGGTTCTGCCATCCCTTCTCCTACATGAGCCTCAGTGGCATAGTACTGCAGGATAATCCTGTTGACTGCTGGCTGACTAGTTGGCAGTTCAAATCAGACTCAGCCTTCCATCCTTCCGAGGTGGGTAAAATGAGGACCCAGACTGTTGGGGACAATATGTTGACTCTGTAAACTGCTTAGACAGGGCTGTAAAGCAATGTAAAGTGGTATAGAAGTTTATGTGCTGTTGCTATTGCTACATGGATGGCAGAGAAACAGAGAAGAAAAATGTAGTGAGTGAAGTTACAATTCAAGGTCTAAACAAAGGCAGAAGGAAATAGCTAAACTGGAAAAAAATCACTTCCTCGATCTTTCTGCAGATCAAAGAGAGACGGCATTGTGTTTCAGACTGAGCCCATAGATGCCAGCTTGATTTACAAGTGATTTACTGAAGTGTAATATTACAAATGCAGCCAGCCCTGTTTAATACTATTCAAACTGATAAATAACAAGCAACTGAAGCTGGATTTTATATGCATATATATGTAATATGCAGTTGAGCACTGGGTTTTGTTGAACAGAGATTGAAAGAGAAATGAAACCTCTTCATAAAACAAGAGTAAGCACCAACCAGAGATTGCCAGAAATCAAGGGCCACTGCCCATTGGGAGTCACAAGTACTGCAAGAAACCAAGAAGGAATGCTCCCTGAACCTCAGATGGAGTATATCAAATAAGAATCAATAAGTTGCTTGTAGGTTCTTGAAGCTCTCACATGTTTTGGTCTGATTCAGTGCAACTGGGAAATTTTTCTTTCAGCAGAGCAAGGAAACAACATGTTGAAAGATGCAAGAAGCAGAAAAAGGAGGCACATATATGATACCCAGGTTCACCTACACAAAAACACCCAGCCCCAAAACCTTAACTGATTCACCCCCAAATCACAAAAGGCTAAATAATATTATTCTCAATTATTATCAATGTCAGGAAAAATAATTACAAAATTAAAAAGAAAGAGGAAATGGAAGCCTGTTTATCAAAACTGGGGAGGAAATATAAGTAGTACCAGCTTGATTTTCATTCCAAGAGTACCATCTAGTGGTTAGTGTGAAACACTAATTGGTTGAGGAGAAAAGTTATTTGCAAAGCTTTTTATAAAAGTAACCTACATTTACTTATGTTAATGCACTTGGGAAGAATTATTTGCAAACCTAATCTTGGTGGTCTTGTAGAGTATGTTGCATTTTATTTTTCTATATCAGCAGAATTCTGGCTGAGATTGGACAACATGTTTCTTGCATGCAAAACTGATTAAAAGCAGGAAGGCTGGAATGAAGGTGCTTCTGTGGATATAATGGTAAAAGATAATGTAGTAGGATGGTGTGGAAGGAGAAACAAAGGCAGCTAGGCCAGACTCAATTAGTGGTCTGGCCTGGCTAGCTAACTTGATTTCTGGGGAAAATATTTCAATGAAGGCAAGATAACAAATGAAAGGTCCACCTCTGAGGTCTGAGTAGAGTAGAGTAGAGTAGAGTAAAGTAGAGTAGAGTAGAGTAGAGTAGAGTAGAGTAGAGTAAACAATGTTGGAATGGACCTTGGAGGTCTTCTATGGTATAGGAAACCCTATACCATTTTAGACAAATGGTTGTCCAATCTCTTCGTAAAAACTTCCAGTGTTGGAGCATTCACAACTTCTGGAGGCAAGTTGTTCCACTGATTAATTGTTCTAACTGTCAGGAAATTTCTCCTTAGTTCTAAGTTGCTTCTCTCCTTGATTAGTTTCCACCCATTGCTGCTTGTCCTACCCTCAGGTGCTTTGGAAAATAGCTTGACTCCTTCTTCTTTGTGGCAGCCCCTGAGATATTGGAACACTGCTATCATGTCATCCCCTAGAGTTCTTTTCATTAAACTAGACATACCCAATTCCAGCAACCGTTCTTTATGTTCTAGTCTCCAGTCCCCTAATCATCTTTGTTGCTGTTCTCTGCACTCATTTTTGGCAGAGAAGACAGCAATATCTAAGTGAAGAGATCTGAAGTAGTCCTCCTTCCACCTCTAATTGGATGGGAAAAAACAAATTAGGTGAAGGTGATCCTGGAGACATTCAGATCCAATGACAACAAAATGTTAACCAGCACTTTGGTTAGCATGCAGTAGCCATCTGGTAATCGGTGCAGCCGTCACATTCTGAATCAGCTGTCACTTCCAGATAGTTTCAAAAACATCCTCATGCGGAGATATTTGACTTGTCTTCCATTTTGTTGGTAAATCCCTTATGAAATAAAAACTGATGCAGTCAAGCAATTTACACTATTTCTTCAGAAACCAGAACACAGCATATTGGTTGTGTTTCAAACTTCAAGTTTTACATAAAGGAGGGGTCATTTGTTAACTTAGAATATGCCTGATACTTGGTAAGGGATGCACATTCTATAAATATTTTAAATCCATATCTTTTAGGATGCAGTCATTTCTAAATCACAGGCTGCCCATCAGCCGCATATGGTTAAAGTCAAAATTGCATCTTTTATTACGCCATCTTTATTTCTACGTAATTAATGTGGACAGTGTAATTAAAAGATTAAGAATGTGTCTGGAATAAAGGGCGTACTTCTTTGCAGTTGGCATCAGAATCTGGTTTGAGTCTTTTCAGAAAGTCTAATTACATTGCCAAACATTGTTGCCTATCTAATGTCTAATTAACATTGGAGCCAAGAATGCAACTTTTCGTATTTTAAACTGGTACATGAAGAGAAAAGAGAGTTAATTAATGTTTCTTTCTATTCAATTGACCCAAAACAAAGCAGTAACAAAGCTAATATATTCTAGCTATTTTGGGCTGTTATGTAGTAAAATAGCTGGAGCATCCATATATTGGCACTAAATATGGCTCACAAAATTATCACTATGTATTGTGCTTGGATCCTTAAAGACTGTAAATATGTCTTGCGCTATATATGAGAAAAGAAAATTGACATGCTGGCTCAGTGGCTAAGACGCTGAGCTTGTCGATCAGAAAGGTAGGCAGTTCAGCAGTTCAAATCCCTAGTGCCACATAATGGAGTGAGCTCCCATTACTTGTCCCAGCTTCTGCCAACCTAGCAGTTTGAAAGCATGTAAAAATGCAAGTAGAAAAATAGGGACCACTTTGGTGGGGAGGTAACAGCATTCTGTGTGCCTTTGGCGTTTAGTCATGTTGGCCACATGACCACAGAGGCGTCTTCGGAGCACTGGCTCTTCGGCTTTGTAATGGAGATAAGCACCACCCCCAGAGCCAGAAATTACTAGCATGTATGTACAAGGGGATCCTTTGCCTTATATATAAGCTGACCACATATTTATATCCATGACCTTGAAAACTATCTCAATTCTAAGCTGAAAGACATAAACATAAATCATGGCTGGTCCAATATCTTTGCCACCCATTTCAAATTCTAGATGCAGAAGTTCATCAATTGGCAATTACATCTTGTTCCAGCTGGCATGAGGACCCAGCATTTTCTTAAAGGCAACAAGGAGCTCTGAGGAGCATAACTAATTCTCCATTCCATGTTGCCACTACCCAAGTCTATAAGCTGCTGTGAATGTTGAGAAAGCCATGCCACTCTGCTTAATGATTTGTCCATTAATATAGCAATAGCAATAATGTTTTGACTTACATACAGCCCCATAGCAATATATTTAGACTCTAGAAAGAGTGCAGAGAAGAGCAACAAAGATGATTAGGGGACTGGAGGTTAAAGCATATAAAGAACGGTTGCTGGAATTGGGTATGTCTAGTTTGATGAAAAGAAGGACTGGGGGTGACATGTAGTGTTCCAATATCCCAGGGGCTGCCACAAAGAAGAGGGAGTCAAGCTATCATCCAAAGCACCTGAGGGCAGGACAAGAAGCAATGGGTGGAGACTAATCAAGGAGAGAAGCAACCTTAGAACTAAGGATAAATTTCCTGACAGTGAGAACAATTAATCAGTGGAACAACTTGCCTCCAGAAGTTGTAAATGCTCCAACACTGGAAGTTTTTAAGAAGAGATTGGACAACCATTTGTCTGAAGTGGTGTAGGGTTTCCTGCCTAAGCAGGGGGTTGGACTAGAAGACCTCCAAGGTCCCTTCCAACTCCCCTATTCTATTCTATTCTATTCTCAGCACTATCTGAGCAGTTTACAATGTCAGCATTATTATATTGCCCCCAACAACCTGAGCTCATTTTACTGAAGGATGGAAGATTGAATCAAGCTTGACCCCCATCAAGATCAAACTTTAGGCTTTGGGCAGAGTTTGCTTGTAATGGTGCACTTAACCACTGCACCACCATGAAGACAAACTGTTTAGGAATGTACAAAAGCCGACAACTTCCTGAAGATTTTCACTCAATCAAGCCTGACTTTTTTTATCTTTTTCGCATTCCTTTACTTTGGAATACTTTTAATTTTTTAATCAGAAAAATAAGATTAAGATATGAAGAAAAGAGAGACGATCAGCATAAGCCACAAAACTCTTGTGATTTTTATTTTTATTTTCACACAAAACAACATTCATTTAGCATGAAATTTCTGCAAAGACCATTTATGTATCCTCAAGTATCAATATTTTGGTACAAACATTTTGAAAGAAAAAAAATGAACTCAAGTTCAACCACTTGTGCTCACACACTGTAAAAGGTGCAGTAGTGGTAAATGATAAAGACAGATAGTATAGCTTGGGACTTGGTTTTTAATCTTCTAAAGCCAACAAGAATGGTCATATCCCTGGGTGGGCTCAGACTGGCCTATAGATATGGTACCATCTAAATAGATATCATATTCATCTAGCTTATAGTCAATAATAACATTCAGGAATATCTACAGGGTTTGGTCAAAAAAAAAGTCAAGATGATGCCCAGCCATGTAATTGAAGGTATGCCATATTTTATTTGTATCACACATAAAAAAGGATTGAGCTTCGATCACACCATAATGGCTACTGTCTTGACTTTTAATTACATCCTAGGAATATCCTTGTGTTAGAAATTCTGTTTATATAAAGTACCACATAGAGCAAATAAAGAGAACAGTCACCATGTGCGTTACTGCTCAACTCTATTACTGTAACAGGAAACAGAAACTACTTGGAACAAAAGAGCATAGAGTATATACCATAGATATAAACTTGTAAACATTGCCATCTACTGGCTGAATACTATTGTGGTTGTTGCATATAAATATGTTCCAACAATGAATTCCAACACTTTGATACATTAGAAGTTATCTATCTATCTAGAAGCTAATGATAGCATCATAACTGCTGTCATTGTCATTACATTCATAGATGAATTCACTATAGAAAACTCAGATGTGACCTTTTAATACCAGGGGTTATGCTGCTAGGAGAAGAAAATTCAGTCTTTATTCTTGTTATTATCATTATTAGATATAAAAACTCACCTTTTTTCAGGTGTGTAGCAGATGCATCATATTCTAACATATTAAAGCAAGTATGATATAATTCTTCCATGTATTTGTAGGTAATTCATAGATATTTACCAGTTTTTAAAAACCCGTAATATTCAAAATCACATACATCAAATTATGTTCCTTTAAAAAAAATAAGAACACAATGGATCCCCACCAGCCCAAAAATACAGAAAATCTCAATTAGGATCCACAGAACTTGCAAAACAATGCATTAAAATGTAATAAATGTATATATTAAGGTTTGGTTAAAACAATTCTCCAGGTAATTAATTCATGCATATTCTGTGAGGTAAAGAAAGTTTAGTGACATTCAATAAACAAGAATGTAAGCTTTTCCTATGGTTTATATGCTAAAGATTCAATGTTTTCATTTCCCCAAGACACTTCCAATAGTTGAACTTTGGGTACCATCAGAAAGACATATCCATCTGTAAGAGTCTTCTGGTACATTCATTTTAAGTTGGTAAGGAGCCACAATATCCAACTTTTTAAACAGTGATCTTGTTTTCTAGAATCACAAGCTTTTTTGATACAGCTTCCAGTGAGCAAGACTTAAGGAATAACATACATAGAAAGAAGTTGAACATATTTTCAGTGGTTTCAATTCAATGAGATGGTTTGAATAAAAATCATTGAAACACTGAATAAGGAACAAAAATAAGTTAAAAACAAAGATGTTGGATACAGATATGAATCAATTTCAGAAATTTTAAGATGTGCGGGCTTTGACTCCCAGAATTCATCAGCCAGTAAGGGAGTTGACGTCCAAACATCTTAAAAAGTCATTCAGGTTGCAAAACACCATTCTAAGCAAAATAGAAATGTTCTAATGGCTGCCAAGGGTAGAAGTCACTTAAGCTAAAAATGGAAAGGGGCGAGTACAGCATCTTTCTGTCTTTCTGACCTCCCCATTCTCCAGGACCATTTTTCCCCACACCACATCACACTAGTATATCTACCTCTATCTACCTATCCATAGATAGATAGATAGATAGATAGATAGATAGATAGATAGATAGATAGATAGATAGATAGATAGATCTACTTACTTATCCTTCCATATCTCTATCATCTTTATGTCTGTCTGTCTGTCTGTCCGTCCGTCTGTCCATCTCTATCTATCTCTATCTATCTATCCATCCATCCATATCTCTATCTATCATTTATCTATCTGTCTGTCTGTCTGCCTCTATTTATTTATCTATCTCTATCTATTAGTCTATCTAGGACTGCCCTTGCATACCATCTGGAGTTTGCAACTGCTGCAAAATGCGGCCGTGCGGGTGGTGGTGGGAGTTTCCCGATACTCCCATGTTACACCCCTCCTGCACGACCTGCATTGGCTACCGATTGCCCTCAGGGTGAGATTCAAGGTTTTAGTGTTAACATTCAAAGTCCTACAAGGCATGGGTCTGGGATAATTACGGGAGCGTCTCCTGCTGATATCGAGTGCCAACCGCCCTGTACAAGTGCAGAGGCAGGGACTCCTCGGAGTGCCGTCTGTGAGCCAGTGCCGGCTGGCGGTGCCCCAGGGACGGGCCTACTCTGTGGCGGTTCCCGCCTTATGGAATCAGTTACCCCTGGGACTCCGTTTGGCCCCTGACCTCCGCACCTTCCGTCACGGCTTGAAAACCTGGTTATTTGAACAGGCCGGGCTCTGCTGACTTCTTGGGGGGTTGGTTTTAAATTTTAAATTGTATAATGTACATTGGGGTTTTATAGTAATTGGGCTTGTTAGTATTTAATATTTTTTTAAGTAATTAATTTATTGCTGGTTTTTAGTTGTGAGCCGCCCCTAGTCCTTTCAGAGAGGGGGCGGCATACAAGTCCAAGAAATAAATAAATAAGTAAATAAATAAATAAATAAATAAATATAAATAAATAAATATTATCTATCCATCTATCTATATCTATCTATCTATCTATCTATCTATCTATCTATCTTTCTACCTATCTATCTATCTATCTATCTATCTTTATCTCTTATCTACTTATCTGTCCATCCATCCATTCATATCTCCATTTATCATTTATCTATATCTACTTTTAGGTATACAGTATCTACCTATCCATCTATCTATCTATCATCTATTGCTACATCACAGCAGGAGATATGAGGAATATTGTATGCACTGTGGGTAGAGAGTTGGTTTTGAAATAAGATCAGTAGCTACATAAAATAATCCTAAACAACACATACAGCAATCACTCATTTTTCATTGCTTAGGAAGAACCATAAATATCCTCCTCTTCAAATCTCAAGTGCAGTGGACAGGTGCATCACCTGGTGTAAATCAGGTCTGTACTTTCCATAATCACCTCAAGCCCCAAAGAAGCCCTAATGCACTCTATTCCAAGTGCCCCCCAAAGGATATGTTTTCGGGTCAATGACTTGATGAGATTATCTACCTTTCTCTGGAATTTGACCATAGCTTCACATTCACATGGATTTTCCTCTGAAGAGACAAGACAAAATGGTTCAGTAAGTAAAATATTGGAAGAAGGTCTTGAGTATTATGAAATGATGAAAGCTTATGAAAAGTATTTTGTCTAGTCCACAGACAGGCATCCTGTGATTATAGACTGCAAACCATTTGAGAGCACTCTATTTTTGCCCCTGAGATTGCAACATTGCATCACTGAAATTCATCAATAACTAATTCTCAGCCGCACTTTGCGTGTTTTATTTCTTCAAAAGTAAAAGTTCAATAGGACCAAGAGGCCTATTCAAACCAATTATCTTTCAAAGAGCCCCAAATTGTACTGCTGAAATTCTGTCATTTGAAAAGTAAATTTCAGAAGAACAATTTTGGATCATTTGGAAGAAATATTGATGTCTCTGTGTGTGTGGGGTTAAGAATGGAAAGAGAAACAATTTGACTTCTAGAGATTTATCATACTAACTTCTACCCCTAACCCCTTTTTAAAACAATGGAAAGTATGTCTAGTTTAATGAAAAGAAGGATACAGCAGAGGTGGTATTCAGCAGGTTTGGACCGGTTCTCACGAACCAGTAGTGGAAATTTTGAGTTCGGAGAACTGACAAATACCACCACTGACTGGCCCTGCCCCCATCTATTCTCTGCCTCCTGAGTCCCAGCTGATCAGCTGGGTCTTCTTTGGTTGCCCTGCACAGGAGAATAGAGCTGGAAAGCAGGTTAGTAGGGTGGGGAGTGAATGGAGATTTTGCAGTATCCTTCCACTGCCATGCACACTAAGGCACACCCATCAAGGCACGCCCACAGAACTGGTAGTAAAAAATTTTACTGGACTAGAGTTGACAGGATAGCAGTGATAGCAATATTTGAGGGGTTGCCACAAAGAAGAGTGGGTCAACCTCTTACTATTCTCCAAAACATCTGGGAGAAGAACAAGAAGCTATGGATGAAAACTAATCAAGAAGAAATCCAACCTAGAACTAAGGAGAGATTTCCTGATACTTAGGACAATTAATCAGTGGAACGACTTGTTTCCAGAAGTTGTAGGTGCTCCATCACTGGAAGCTTTTAAGAAGAGACTGCACAGCCATTTGTCTGACATGGCATATAGGGTCTTCAGCTTGAGCAGGGGGTTGAACTAGATTATCTCAAAGTCCCTTCCAACTCTGTCATTCTGATATTTTGTTAAAAGTTCCCAACCCCTTCCTTTGGCACATGATTCATCTGGTATTTTTATGGGTGGATCTGCAATGGGTTGTGAAAGCCCATTGGCTGCAGCCCTCACTTTTGGAAATGTGTTTGCCATGTTCTAGCCCCTACTTAGACAAAAAAACAACAACCCCAAAACATCATTTCACAGAAAGTAAGCTTTGAATATATTTTAACTCAATATGCAAGAACAGACTAATCCTTGCTGTGAAAATGAGTTGAGCTCT
Organism: Naja naja; assembly: GCA_009733165.1. Taxonomy (NCBI): domain Eukaryota; kingdom Metazoa; phylum Chordata; class Lepidosauria; order Squamata; family Elapidae; genus Naja; species Naja naja. The sequence goes on from CM019160.1 coordinate 16,013,130, forward strand.
TTGAGCATTCAACTGATGGCTGGACCATCCTCAAGAAGGTTAATTGAGCATTTCAAATAATAGCTTACAAGTAACTCTTGAAGGGATTGATTCTTTCTACCATCTGTTCAGGGTCAGACTGAATGTGGGACCCAACAAGGGACGAGACTCTCCACCAACATCACTTTCATGGAGAAGTTCACCAGTTGAGCAATTTAATCTTACTTCAGTGTTGATCATGACATTGTTCTCTGCCTTCCTTGAGGGAAGCAGGTTTGAAAAATAATAGGCAGACTATATGATATGCGTTGCTATATCCTCTAACAGATTGTCTTCCCTTTGCTGGAAATCAGTGCTTAATTTTACTTAATAGTAGGGCCAGCTTTGTGTCTACCTGACAGTCATCATCTTTAAGAAACTCACCTTGATGGCAGGATGGGATGATCCTGCCGTCACTTGCATTTGTCACCCCCAGCCTCCATTTCACCATCAGAGGCCTTCAGGAAGGCACACCCCAACTTCAGGAAAGGCCTCTGCAGCTGAGAAACAGGCTGTGGATTGACATGCACGATGGCCCCCTGTTTTGTCATCAGAGGCCTTTCTTGAAGTCAGGATGTGCAAGGCCTGGCTGCAACTGTCTGAAGGTAAGCAGCTCGACCCCCTCCCACCCTCATTTAATTTTTATCCATGCAACCAGGTGCAACAGAGTGGGCAGGGTCTTAACTAGGGCTAATTTTGGGGATAGGGCCTACATTGAGCACACATGTAAAAATCAAACTAGGACTTACTTTCAGGGTAGTTCATATTTTCAGGGAAACACAGTATTTGTCAAAACAAAAAGCCACAGTTTTGCACTCTTAATATCCTATGCACAACTTCACCTACCAACACATATTTTAGTCTGCAGCTTCTTTCCAATTTGGTTGATGGTTCGGAAATCAGCTGTATAGAAGTAGTGCTCTGCCACTGGATCAGAGGCAATTGCCTTGAGTTCATCTTCAATGGCATCGCCCACTCCAACAGCGAACATCTTGTATCCTGAAACAAACCAGATCTAATCATTTGTGTCTCGCCCTGTTCCTGAAAGCAGACTAAAAGCATTATTGATCAAAAAGCATTGTGTGGGTGTGTATGTAATTTTTTTTAAAGCCTGGGAAACATGGAAGGATTATAAACTTTACCCTGACCCCTTATGAATTTTGTCAACTTTTTATGGGACCTTACTCGCGCTCGGAACTGTGGGCACTCAGGACTGCGCCCTTGTCCTTGAGTTGGCCCAGTGGACTGTCGACAGCTTACCTTGATGACGGATCCTGGGATCCCGAGAGGTGGCATGCTGCAATCAATGGGCCAAATTCTAAATAAAGAGTTAAGGGTCGAATCTTAAAATTTTTAATTCGTTGTTTTAAAGGGTTAGGGAGGGGGGTGGGGGTGGAGGGGTCATTTTGCAGCCCGGGGTGCGACGGGAATGTGTGGTGGTTGGGGGCCGGCGGGGCTCGGGCCCGGGGATGGGGGCTACGATTCCCAGGGTGGTCGGGATTGGAAGAGGACGACAAGGCATAGGGCCATATCAGGTTAGGGGAGCGCGCACCCAACACTTAAGGCCGGTTGCACGCTCCAACCCTATGGCCTCCTCCCGAGGGGGCAATGGAATTAGGATCCCTGGGCTTAGGTTGGTGTATTTTAATGCCAGGTCTGTGGCTAATAAGTCCTCCCTCCTCCAGGAGACCATTGAGGAGGAGGCTGCGGACCTGGCTTGCATCACTGAGACCTGGTTGGGCCCAGAGGGGGGTGTCCCTCTGGTTGATTTATGCCCACCAGGTTTTCGGTTTTGCACCGCCACGGGCCCAGGGTAGGGGTGGTGGGGTGGCCGTGGTTATTCGGGAGACCTTGTTTCCGAGGGAGGTCTCTGTTGCAGAGATAGGCGGGAGTGAGATTCTCCTCCTGAGATGGGGGCCTAATGGGCGGGTGGGCTTGCTGCTAGCATACCTTTCCCCAGCTGTGTGGCAGCGCCCTGCCTGGGCTTCTCGATCTCCTCTCGGGTGGCGGTGGAGCTCCCGGACCTTATGGTCCTGGGGACTTCAACCTGCCTTCCCTGGGGGGTCGGGTTTGGCCCAGGAATTCATGGCTTCTATGGAGGCCATGGGCCTGACCCAATTGATTCAAGGCCCTACTCATGGAGGGGAAATACTCTTGACCTAGTTTTTGTCTCTGAACAGTGGCGGAGTGACAGAGGGCAGGTCACTATCACGACTTTGCCTGTTCCATGGTCTGATCACTATCTCCTATGGCTGGTCTTCCAACAGGCCGTCCCCCACTGCTGGGATGAGGAGCCACTTAGATGGTTCCGCCCCAGGCCTGATGGACCCTGAGAGGTTCCAGGCAGAACTGGGGGTTTTTCCTTCTTCCCTTGCTCACAGCTCTGCCGAGGATCTGGCAATAGCCTGGCAATGGGCTGCATCAGAGGCCCTCGACAGGGTTGTCCCCATGCGTCCCCTACGCTGTGGATCCCGGTTTGCCCCTTGGTATACTGAGGAGCTCCGGGGGATGAAGCGCCGTCGAAGGGGTTTAGAGAGCAGGTGGAGGTCTACCCGTTCCCAGTCCGACCGAGCCCAGCTAAGAGCCTTTATTAGGACTTACCTGGTAGCTATGAGAGAGGCGAGAAGATCTTATCTCTCCACTCTCATAGCGTCTGCAGATAATCGCCCGGCCGCCCTGTTTGGGTTACTCGTTCCCTCCTTCATTCAGAGGGGGGCCGGACCTGTTGCGGGGTAAGGCTGAGGCATTTGTTCAATATCTGTCGGATAAGATTGCTCGTATTCAGGACGGGTTACCCTCCGATTTGCAGTGGTCTGAGGAAGGGGGTGCAGGGAGTCTGGCTATTGTTATCTGGGATGAGTTCGATCCGGTTTCCGAGGATGAAGTGGACAGGATCATGCGGCGAATGAGTTCCACCACATGTTTGTTGGACCGTGTCCTCCTGGCTGGCTTATGCCGCCAGGGAGGTCACCTGCAGTTGGCTCGGGCAGTTATCAACGCTTCCTTAAGGGAGGGTGTCTTTCCCGCCGCCTTGAAAGAGGTGGTGGTGAGACCCCTCCTGAAGAAGCCTGCCCTGGACCCGACTGTGTTAGACAACTTTCGTCCAGTCTCCAACCTTCGCTTTTTGGCGAAGGTTGTTGAGAGTGTGGTGGCTCAGCAGGTTCCGCTTTTCCTGGATGAAGCGGACTACCTAGATCCGTATCAATCAGGCTTCCGACCCGGTTACAGCACGGAGACGGCATTGGTTGCGCTGATGGATGATCTCTGGAGGGCTTGGGATAGGGGTTTTTCCTCTGTCCTGGTCCTATTAGACCTCTCATCGGCTTTCAATACCATCGACCATGGTATCCTTTTGCGTCGCCTTGAGGGGTTGGGAGTGGGGGGCACCGTTCTTCGGTGGTTCTCCTCCTACCTCTCGGGGTGGTCGCAATCAGTGTTGGTGGGGGGGGTTAGGTCGTCCCCTAGGGTACTCTCTTGTGGGGTCCCTCAGGGGTCGGTCCTTTCCCCCTTTTATTTAACATCTACATGAAGCCGCTGGGTGAGATCATCCGTGGTTTTGGGGTGAAATTCCATCAGTACGCTGATGATACTCAGCTGTACATTTCCACCCCAGACCAGATCAGTGATGCCCTCTCCCTGATGACTCGGTGTTTGGATGCGGTATGGAACTGGATGAGCGGGAACATGCTTCGACTCAACCCGCCAAGACTGAGTGGCTGTGCATATCGGCGTCCCGGCCCAGTCAAGATTATCCATCTTTGGCCATGGGGGAGGTTTACCCCTGTGGATAGGCGCGGAATCTGGGGGTCCTCCTGGATGTACGGCTCGGTTGGAGGATCAGGTGGGGCCATTGCCAGGGGCCTTTGCCCAGCTCCGCCTTGTTTGACAACTTCGCCCTTTTCTGGACCGGGACGCCCTGCGCACGGTCACTCATGCCCTTGTTACCTCTAGGCTTGACTACTGCAACGCTCTCTATCTGGGACTGCCCTTGCATACCATCCGGAGATTGCAGCTGGTGCAGAATGCGGCGGCGCGGGTGGTGATGGGAGTTACCCGGTTCTCCCATACGACCCCCCTCCTGCGCGGCCTGCATTGGTTGCCGGTTGCACTCTGGGTGAGGGTTTTGGTGTTAACATACAAAGTCCTTCATGACATGGGTCCTCAATACTTAAGGGAGCATCTTCTTCCAATATCAAATACCGGTCGCCCTGTGCGAGCCCATAGGCAAGGACTCCTCGGGGTCCTGTCGGCGGGCCAATGCCGGCTGGCGGTTCCCCGACAATGAGCCTTTTCTGTCGCGGCCCCTGACCTCTGGAATCAACTGCCTTTGGAGCTCCGCCTGGCCCCTGACCTCCGCACCTTTCGTCGTGAGTTAAAGACCTGGTTATTTGACCAACCCGGGCTGTGCCCCCCTTGGGGGAGGGATGGTTTTAAGGTTTTATAATGTTTGGACTTATAATCTAATTTAATCGTTTTTTAAGTATTTATTGTTTCCTGTTTTAGTTGTAAGCCACCCCGAGTCTTCGGAGATGGGGCGGCATATAAGTTCAAATAAATAAATAAATAAATAATAATAAAAGCTTTTGTCTGGATTGTTCCTTTCCAGGGGCCATCACCTTATCTTCTGACAAAGATTTTCAGGTATTGCATCAGGCAAATGACTTCGTTATGTATCTCCTGGCTTTGTCAAGTTCACATCTAGCTCTGTAAACATTATGAAATCATAATTACATGTGTTGGATGCAACAGAAAAGAGTGGATTGATAAACCCCAGAAGAGAAAAAGGAATGTATTACGCAGCAGTGGGATCCTACTTGTTCCACTACTGGTTTGGTGATTGGGCGCGTGCCTAATGCGCCCACATACCAGCTGAGTCCTGAAGCACCAATTAGCTGAGAGGATAAAGAAGAGAAAAGCGCAGGGGCAGGTAAAAGGACCGATCTTGTGCTTTTCTCTTCTTTCTCCTCTCAGCTGAGGCTTTTTTTCCTCCTCTCAGCTGATTGTCGGAGGCTTTTTTTCATTTCATTTATTTGGATTTATATGCCACCCCATCTCCCATCTCCCAAAGGACTCGGGGCAGCTCACATAAAAAGTATAACATACAAATAATAAAAAAGTATTAAACCCAATCCAAATAAGATCCCACATTAAAATGCCCAATTAAAAACCCCAATCCCCTCAATCTAGGCTGGCCTGCAAAAACAGCCAAGTCTTTAGATTGCGGCGGAAGGAACACAGGTCAGGGGCCAACCGTAACCCCAGGGGCAGCTGGTTCCACAGGGTGGGAACTCCCACAGAGAAGGCCCTCCCCCTGGGGGCCACCAACCTACATTGTCTGGCCGACAGCACCCCAAGTAGGCCCTGTCGGTGGGAGCGCACCAGGCGATTGGAGCTCGATGGTGGCAGAAGACTCTCCTGCAAGTACCCCAGATCCAAGCCATGTCAGGCTTTATAGGTCAACACAAGCTCTTACACGGAGGGCAACCGGCAACCAATGCAGATCACACAGGAGGGGTGTACTGGTAGCAATTTTTGCTACTGGTTCGGCCAAACCAGGCCGAACCGGTAGCATACCACCATGGGTACTACTACAGTAGAAATATAATCCTCATTTATGTTATGTATGTAGGTTTGAATGTTATTGGTTTATTTGAACAGTTCTTGTAAAATGTCAAATGGTATTGGTTTAAATAGTGCGGGAAGAATCCCTGCACTCCCATTGGCTGGCAGCTACGGCTGCAGGCTATAAGAAGCAGCCGTAGCCAAGCCAGGACGGGTCCATTCGAGCTGTAGTCACTAATAAAGCCTTTTGCTGGAACTCCTCGCGTCTGACTCTTCATGCAAACTTAACACTGGCGACGAGGATGGGATTTCCCTGAAGAGAAGACGACGCGACGAACAAGCAACTGAGCGAGATGGCTGCGCTGAACACCCCCAGCACCGTTCGATCCGGCAACGGAAGACTGGGAATCGTATGCGGACCGTTTCCACATGTTCCTGGAGGGAAACGATCTCGCCGGCATCCCGAGAGACGGAAAGGGCGGTCTTTCTCACGCACTGCGGTCCAGCAGTCTTCAAGATGGCGAAGGCGTTGGCGGGAGCAGCAGAGCTGAAGGTAATAGAATGGCCCGACTTAGAAAGACTTTTGAGAGCCCATTACGCCACAAGTATCGTGCCTCATTAAGAGACACGAATTTTACCGTCGGGATCAAGGGATAGCGAAATGTTAATGACTTCGTGGCAAGTTTAAGGGACATTGGGGTGTTTGTGACTTTACCAACTTAGAAGAGGCCATGCGTGATCGGTTTGTTTTAGGCCTTAAAGATAAGGTTTTACAAAGCAAACTACTAATGAAACCTAAGATCACGTTTAAAGAGGCCATTGAAGAAGCTGTTTCAGCGGAAGCCACCAAGTCCTCAGCAGCGCCATGAAAAGATTAACAAGGCCTCAAGCCAGGCCTCCAGCCATTCTGATGGGGATAAATCCACATCTACTCACTGCGAACAAATAGACTCTGATTCTGAAGGCAGTGAGGCAGAGGAGGGGATTTTTAAACTCAGAATGGAGAAGAAAAGAAAAGACTCTGGGAAGAATAGGCAAGGGTTCTATTGCAGAGGCTGTGGGGGGGGCCACCCCCGCTGAGTGCAAGTTCTTTGACTCCATTTGCCTACGTTGTGAGAAACGGGGTCACATAGCCAGAGTCTGCAAATCATCCAGAACCCCACCAACTAGGAAGAAATTTCCTGATAGAGACTTTAAGCCCAACAATTTCCTCGAAAAAATGGGGCGAAATTTAGAAGCAAATGGCAAGAATGAAACTCACCAAACAATCACTATTGGTCATTCTTCACCTTTAAAAAGCAGAAAAGTACATGTGAAGGTGTTTATTGAAGGAAGGCCTTGCCAAATGGAAGTGGACTCAGGCTCTTATTTATCCATGGTATCATGGGACACCATCCACAGACTCTTTCCCAAAATTCAGAAAAAGCATTTCCAGAAGCAAGCACTGACTCTCAAAGACTACCAAGGGAACAAGATTCCAGTAGTTGGAGCGAGAGATTTCAACGTGCAGTTTAAAGGCCACACCAAACGTTTGCCCCTGACCATCGTGGACAAGGATCGCCCAAGTTTGCTGGGACTTGAGTGGTTCAAGCCACTTGGCATCGAGGTGACTGGCATCCATCACGTGAGCAGTTCTGACTGGGAAGAGTCCTTGAAGTCTGAGTTTCCAGAGGTCTTCAGCGAAGGACTGGGCAAGTATATGGGGACCCCTATTGCTTTCAGCCTAGACCCCAAGGTGCCCCCAATTCGTTTAAAGCCCAGGAGGGTCCCATTTAAAAAAAAAAAAAAAATTGATGCACAATTAGATAAACTCATTGCTCAAGGGGTTTTAGAGCCTACTGACCACTCCAGATGGGAAACACCCATAGTCACACCAGTCAAGGTCTGATGGGTCAGTGAGAATCTGTGGTGACTACAAGGGGACACTGAACCATGCGCTGCAGCAGAGCGCATATCCTGTACCAGTTGTGCATCATCTGCTCCATTCCCTTGGCAGGGGTACAGTATTTGCTAAACTGGATTTGGCTCAGGCATATCAACAATTAACAGTTGATGATGCCACTGCAGAGGCACAAACAATTGTGACCCATAGAGGTGCCTTCAAATGTAAAAGACTACAATTTGGAGTAAGCGTGGCACCTGGCATTTTTCAGAGCCTTATGGAAAGAATGTTGCAAGGACTGCCAGGGGTAGTGCCTTATTTTGATGATGTATTAATCTCTGCTGAAAATGACACTCAGCTTCAAGAAAGACTCAGAGAAGTCCTTACCAGATTCAGAAAAGCGGGGTTAAAAGTCAAGGAAGACAAATGTACACTCAAAACAGACAGAGTTGAGTTCCTGGGGTATTGATTGACAAGCAGGGCATCCATCCTACTGATGCCAAGGTTAAAGCTATCAATGAAGCCCCTAAACCTCGATGCAAGGCAGATTTGCAAGCCTTCCTTGGACTTATTAATTTTTACCACATGTTTCTACCTCACAAAGCATCCATTGCTGAGCCCTTACATCGCTTACTTGATAAGAATGCTGTTTGGATCTGGGGCGGAAGGAACAGTCAGCATTTAACAGTATTAAGAGACTAATCACTTCTGATGCTGTGTTGATTCAATTCTCTGAGAATTTACCTGTAGTTCTGACTTGTGATGCATCCCCTTTTGGAGTGGGGGGGGGGGGTTGAGTCACAGGCTTCCCAGTGGACGGGAGGCCCCAGTTGCATTTTACTCTCGCACGCTGTCCAAAGCAGAGAGGAATTATAGCCAATTGGACAAGGAGGCTTTAGCAGTTGTTGCAGCTGTTAAGAAATTTCATGAATATCTGTATGGCAGGTCATTCACGATGGTTACAGATCACAAACCTTTACTAGGCATTGTGGCAGGAGACAAACCTACACCTAACATCCTGTCACCAAGAATGCTGAGGTGGACTGAATTTCTTGCAGCCTATTCCTACAAACTGATTCACAGGCCAGGCAAGGACATTGGACATGCTGATGCACTGAGTCGTTGCCCTCTACCTGGCCACAAAGAGGACTTTGAACTTGAAACTCACACCTTTTTCCTGGAGACCGTTGCTAAGCTTCCAGTCCATGCTGCTGAGATTGCCAAAGAAACTGCCAAGGATGCTGTGTTGGCACCTGTTATGGGCTGGATTAAGAAAGGTTGGCCTCTACAAGATCTACCTCACTTTGCCCAACCTTTTAAGTCCAGGCAAACTGAATTATCTGTATTAAGAGGATGTATTTTGTGGGGTAACAGGGTGGTTATTCCTGAAAAACTGCAAAGGGAGGTTTTGGAAATGTTACATGAGGGTCATCCTGGGATTGTAAGGATGAAAGGTTTGGCCAGGAGTTATGTATGGTGGCCAGGTATTGACAAAATGGTTGAAAACTGGGTAGCATCTTGTCCCAATTGCCAGGTAGTCAGACCTGCCCCACCTCACGCCCCCACACAGGAATGGGAATGTCCTAGGGGCCCATGGTCTAGAATCCACATTGATTTTGCAGGCCCTACAAGAGGGCACACTTTTCTAGTGATAGTAGATGCATACTCTAAATGGCTAGAGGTAATTCCATGACATCCACTACAACTGAGGCTGTCATCAAGCAGCTTAGAAAATTATTTGTCACCCATGGGTTACCAGATGTCCTTGTCTCTGACAATGGCCCTCAATTCACATCTAACATTTTTGAATCCTTTCTAGCCCAACAGGGTATCAGACATGCCCTCACTGCCCTGGGCACCTTCGCCAACGGCCGGGCTGAACGCATGGTGCACGCTTACCAAAGAAAAGCTTCAGCAGCTGGGTCCTGGGGACATCACTGAGAAGCTTGAAAAGCTTCTTAGTGTTCAACACATCACTCCTAGCCCATCAACTAACTTGTCCCCAGCAGAGTTGTTGATGGGCAGGAAACTAGGTCTTCCCTTGACCACCTTCATCCCACTTACGCACCCAACGCACCACTGGATTCCACTTCCAAAGTTCGTTCTTTTAGTGTGGGAGATTCTGTCTATGCTAGGAACCTTATAGGTGAACCTTTGTGGATTCCTGCTGAAATAACTCACATCACTGGCCCTCGTTCTTACAGGGTACAAACAGAGGATGGCCTTCTCTGGAGCAGGCACATTGACCAACTTAGATCCAAGGTCCCTCAAGAACATCGCCCCTGTCTCCCTTTAGGTCCCTCACCTGATGTTTCTTCTAGAGGGGAAGGGGGGGAACAGGAGGAAAATCAGCAAACAGGAATCAACCCCATGTGTAACGAGCCATTGCGACAGGAACCATCCGAACCCTGTCACAAAGCCAAGATCCATCCTTAGAAGTGGAAGATTGCACATCTCTACCTGACTTGGGTGCTGACATTGGAATGGAGATGGGTTGGGAGGAGAGACCAGATTCTAACAATTCAACAGGGTCTCCTTTCACAGGAAGTCCCAACAGGGAAATGTCAGCAGACACATTTCCTCTCTCACTGGGTGAGAACGTTAAAGCTTCTGAACCACGAAGGTCTCAACGTACGTAAGAGCCCCACCTATTTAAAGGAATATATTAGATAGGTTGGGGTTTGGTATGGACTGAACCTAGTGGGGAGGGGTGTTATGTATGTAGGTTTGAATGTTATTGGTTTATTTGAACAGTTCTTGTAAAATGTCAAATGGTATTGGTTTAAATAGTGGGAAGAATCCTGCACTCCCATTGGCTGGCAGCTACGGCTGCAGGCTATAAGAAGCAGCCGTAGCCAAGCCAGGACGGGTCCATTCGAGCTGTAGTCACTAATAAAGCCTTTTGCTGGAACTCCTCGCGTCTGACTCTTCATGCAAACTTAACAATTTATATAATACAATGTACCAATAAAGGAGAATATTGGAAGCTCAGGGTCAAAATGAGGGGTCCTTAGTATTCTCTGAGCTTGGTTATTTTCTTGCAGATGTTTCATTACCCAAACTAGGGAACTTCATCAGTGTCCCAAACAACCAAGTTCAGATAGCACCAAGGACCCTTCATAGTACAATGTTATCGATTTATGAGACTAAGCAGCTGACTTAACTGAGCTCTCATCAAACTGCGGTCCTAATTTCCAAATGCTTACCTAATTCTTTAGCTTTCTTGGCTGCATCATTGATGTAATCTTGGGAGCGTCCATCAGTAAATACAATGGCCACCTTGGGAACACCAGGCCTTGCTCCACTAGAGATGGCAAAGGAATTGTCGACGAGGTATTTCAAAGCCTGGCCAGTCATGGTGCCCTTTTCCATATATGTCATCTTTCTCACTGCTGTTTTGATATCCTTCTTGTTCTTATATTGCCCCAGTGGGAACTCCTGCTTGACTGAGCTAGAGTACTGGACCAGGCCCACTTGAGTGTTTTTATCTGACACCTCCAGAGAATCCACAATCTGGTTAATGAATCTCTTCACCAACTCAAAGTTCTCAGGCCTCACACTCTTTGATCCATCTATCAGAAAGATGAGATCTGTGGCAGCACCTCCATTACATTCTGTAGGAAAGTGAAAAACAGAAAAAAAAAGAATCACTTCTTACATTTAGATAGCAACACTTCTTTAAAAACTGAATTTAAAGAATTCAGTGGTGTGTCCTCACTACAAGAAGTAAAATAAGTCGTTATGTTTAAGCACTATAATTTCTGCTTTGGCCCCCTATTTTCAAGAATGGGCTATTCTACTATACACCATAGTATACAATAATAAACTACTGAACTATACACTAGACCAGTGGCCCCAAATCTTTGGGCACCAGGGGCCGGTTCCATGGGTAAAGGTTTTTCTGCAGACTGCAGCGGCATAATTTCATGTGCTGCCTGCATCCTATGGATGGGGCTTCACTTGTTTGCATGGACCAGTTTCTGGCATGCTTCAGACCAGTGCCAGTTCACAGACTGAGGTTGGGGACCCCTGCACTAGACAAGACAAAGTCAGAACCTAAGATTCATGTCTGAAAGTGTGTTCATTGTTCTCTTTGGCTGTTTTACAGCATGGCAGTTTATCCTCAAAAGAATACAGAGAAGAACAACCAGGATGATTAGGGGACTAAAACATATGAAGAACGGTTACAGGAACTGGGCATGGCTAATCTAGTGAAGAGACATGATAGCAGTGTTCCAATATTTGAGGGGCTGCCAGAGAGAGGAAGGGGTCAAGCTATTTTCCAAAGCACCTGAAGACCACACAGGGAATAATGGATGGAAACTGAACAAGGAGAGATTTAACCTGGAAATAAGGAGAAACTTTCTGACAGTGAGAACAAGCAACCAATGGAACAGAAGTTGCCTTCGGAAGTTGTGGGAGCATCATCACTTGAGACTTTCAAGAAGAGATTGGACTGCCACCTGTCAGAAATGCTTGGGCATGGGGTTGGACTAGATGACCTACAAGGTCCCTTCCAACTCTGATTATCTGAATGAGGTGTTTCACACATTGTGAATTGGGCATGCAGTTCTATGACTTTGAATCAATTTTGATTCCCTTTGCAAAGTTTTGAACAAAAATTATTTACCACTGCAGGTCTTCCCATCACTGTTAAGAATGAAACCCACTTCACAAGCACAGGCATACGAGGCTCCTGTGCTGACACAAAGCTGCTGGCAATCATGGTCTCTGGTGGCACACAAATCTGACACGACTGTAAAGTGATAAAACAATAAATACAGTAAACAAGCAGGTTTGACTTTAGCTTACAGTATCATTTTTCTTTCTTGGTTTAATGTTTTTATGGAGTTATAAGTTAAAATGAGATGTCACATACAAAAATAAATAGGAAATAGGAGGAGGAAGTGGGGGAAGAGAAGTGAGGAAGGATAAGAAAAAAAAAGAAACACTGACTTCCAACTCTGTCCGTTGCAGTAGAATAAGGCATTGATATCAAATCACAACTTTTTGTTTTTTCATAATAATATGAACAAGCCATTTCTTTAAAGATCTATCAATCTAATCGGTAAAACCCAAAATCAAAGCTTCATTCTTTTCCACTCCAAGCACAAAGCTCAGAATCAATCTCCACGTGGAAATAAAAGTACTTGTATTCTTTTCTTTGATCGAAATATTCTTGACATTCAGTATCATTCTCCTTTGACATGGATGTCAAACTCCCAGCGTCATGTTGCCATCACATGACGTATCGCAATTTTTTCCCTTCGTGGACCTGGGCTGGGCATGGCCTGCACGTGACACATCCAATCCACAGTCTGACACCCCTGACCTAGAAACTTTAGCAATTCCAATCTCCTGGAATCAATAGCTGACCTTATAAACCATCTAAATGTTCCTTTCTTCATAAGTTTTTTTAACCAGGATCTCTTGCTTAATCGCCCATGATACATATGCATGCTTGGAGACTCCTAAACAAAGAAGATGCATCAGCCCCCAGAACCTAGGCCAAAGGCACTTTATGGTGCAATATATACAGGGACGCGGTGGCTCAGTGGCTAAGATGCTGAGCTTGTCGATCTGAAAGGTTGGCAGTTCAGAGGTTCGAATCCCTAGCGCCGCATAATGGAGTGAGCTCCCGTTACTTGTCCCAGATTCTGCCAACCTAACAGTTTGAAAGCATGTAAAAATGCAAGTAGAAAAATAGGGGACACTTTGGTGGGAAGGTAACAGCGTTCCGTGTGCCTTCAACGTTTAATCATGCCGGCCACATAACCTTCGGACAGCACTGGCTCTTCAGCTTTGTAACAGAGATGAGCACCGCCTCCTAGAGCCAGAAACGACTAGCACGTATGTGCGAAGGGAACCTTTACCTTTACCTATATTTCCTTAACTTAGCAAGTAGATAGAATGTGGCTGATTTTACCTAGTCTCCAAACCTAAGTAGGATCACATATGGTGAGTATTTGGATGGGACACTACCAAAGAATATCAGGACAAGCAGCTTCTCTTCTGTTGCCAAGAATACTGCATGCATTTCAGGATAGTATCCCCCACAATTTTTTATCACAATACAGTATTAGGGCTGGGTGAGCCCAACTAATATATATAAAGTATAAGCTTAGTATAAACTAAGCTACTCATAAAATGCCCCATGTGAATTCTCTTTGCTTCCTAGTTATTTCTAATCACCTGCTTATTTTTAACAATGAAATACACAGACAGGAACATCTTGTAGTTGGGAAAGGACAATTTCTCACAGGTGTTTCCTTCAGGAAAGTTTCAGACTTACCACAGAAAGCTTCCTGAAACTTTCTGGTCAGCTTCTCAATGACACTATAACTTTCAACATAATCCACATGGTCATCCAAGGGCTGGCTGGCTATCTGTCGCAATGCATGCATGTCGACGCGGCCCACGCCAATGGCAAAGATTTCGATCCCAAGAGCTCTTGCCCTTGCTGATACATCTTTCACCCCATCCTGGGGGTGACCGTCGGTCACTACAATAGCCACCTGGGAATGAGACAATGAAGACTTCATTGGTTTTTTTTCCTCAACAAGGCCCAGCAATAGTTGGGATGGGGAGATGCTGTTTACCTTTCCCTGATGGTGTTTATCATACCAAGTGAGATTAATATTCAGCTATCTCGACCACAAATAGAAACCAAGGATCCTATTCCCTAGATGTTGTAATAATCTCTCGCTCCTTTATTAAAAGGCACTTTGGCCCAAGGAAGGGTCCCCAGAGTACATCGTAAAAGGAAAGAATGTATCTGGGCCTTAAAATGGATGAACCATAACACAAGCAGTGCTGCCTGATTGCCAGGAGAGAGAGCCATACATTTGACTGAAATGAATGGAAGAAAGAAAGAAAGAAAGAAAGAAAGAAAGAAAGAAAGAAAGAAAGAAAGAAAGAAAGAAAGAAAGAAAGAAAGAAAGAAAGAACTGGAAGTGCAAGAGTAGTTCTTTGATTTTTTTTTTCTCTAAAAGACTCATAATTGGATTTTTCTGGTCAGAATCAAATACCATTATTTCACATCTTAAAATTATGTTCTGTCTTTTCTTTCCAGTTCCTTAAACATTTTTCATATATTTCGTATTTTATTTACACACACACATACGTGTGTGTATGAGGATGCTGACTGCAAAACTCCATCCCTGTTTAATGTGGTTCATATGTAAAAAAGGAACAGGGCATCAATCATGCTGTTGACCCACCCTTGACAGATGTCACCTTATATAAACATTTGTCATGTGACTCTAAAAGGCCATGGGTAGACCTGACATCCCACCTCAATCCCATTCAGCGTATTCTATGCGTCTTCTCCAAATTTTCAAGTATCCTCTCTTCATAGGGTTGCAACCTGTTGAAGCCTCATTATGTTCAGAGTTAAATGCAGCTACAGCTGTTCAAATTGCTGGACATCTGCCTGGCTAAGTTAGGTGAATAAAAGGTGAAGTATTCTAATCATTAAATCAACTGAAGAACAACAAGAGGGGGAGAAAAAGATCTGAAAGGGGAGAGATCCAGATTTCTTTTATTGCATGCAAGTGCTTGGCTGCCCCATTCAGTTTCAGTATCATTTGCTTTGAAGATACCTTCATTGTTTCTGCTGTAAAAGTGTCAGGTGATACAATGCACCTGATTCATAGGCTCAGTTACATCCAGGGCTTTTTCTCGAGAGCTCAGTGGAAAAAATGCAAGAGCAGCACGAACGATTTTGAAAGTAGGGCACCGGCCAGCATATTTTTGAATCACATTCAGCTGCTGAAGAAATGAGCTAGCAAGGGATATCCCTTGCAAAGGACACGGATTTCATTGTCAGGCCTTCAGGGTAATCTAGACAAGAAGCATAACCAGGAATACTAACTCTATTGTAAGGTTATATTAACAGAATCTTGCAAGACTGAAAACTTTACCAATAAAGGAGAACATTTGTAGATCAGGATTGAAATGAGGCATCCTTGGTGCTCTCTGAGCTTGCTTGTTTTCTTGCAGATGTTTTGTTACCCTAACTAGGTAACATCATCAGTGCTGAGTGATGACTCTAGAAAAGAGTCTCTAGAAAAACTACAGAGAACAGCCACCAGGATGATTAGGGGACTGGAGACTAAAACATATGAAGAACAGTTACAGAAACTGGGCATGGGTAGACTAGTGAAGAGAAGGACGAGGGGAGACATGATAGCAGTCTTCCAATATTTGAGGGGCTGCCACAGAGAGGAGGAAGGGGTCAAGCTATTTTCTAAAGCACCTGAAGGCCAGAAGGAATAATGGATGGAAACTGAACAAGGAGAGATTTAACCTGGAAATAAGGAGAAACTTTCTGACAGTGAAAACAAGCAACCAATGGAACAGAAGTTGCCTTCGGAAGTTGTGGGAGCATCATCACTTGAGACTTTCAAGAAGAGATTGGACTGCCACCTGTCAGAAATGCTTGGGCAGGGGGTTGGACTAGATGACCTACAAGGTCCCTTCCAACTCTGATTATCTGTTATCTGCTGTTTGCTGTCAGTTTATATTCTGGTGTCTTGCCTGTCTGTGGGTGGGTGGGAGCAGTCTTAGAGATTGTTTGGTTGGGCTGTTCAAGAACCGATTTCTTGATTGGGATATTGCTTACTTGACTGTTGGTCTGAAATGAACCTTGGAGTTAATCTATGTTGATCCCAGTGCTGATTGCTGGTGGAGAAGTGCTGGAGTCTTGTCGTTCTCTTTTGGGCTGGTTGATTGTCTCTTTTACATAATCTATAGATGTTGTTAATGTCTATGTATCTATGGATGGCTGATTTGTCAGAGTGCCAGGCTTCTAGAAACATTTCTACTGAACATTTACTGAAAATATTTCTCCTTTGTTTCAAAGGTGTTTTGCAAAGGCAACTGGACTATGTTTTTTTCTGGAAGAAGAAATGTTCTCTCTTTGAAGAAGAAAACATTTGCTTCTCATCCAAGAAGCTGACAAAGGTCAGAACTGATGAAGCTTCTTGGATAAGAAGTGATATGTAAGAAAAACATAGCGCAGTTGCCTTTTGAAAAAAAGCACCTTTGAAACAACCATAACCTGGATGCTTGAGAATGTCCCTGTCAGCATTCCAGCAAACCTCCATTCCAATCAGTAACTCCCCGACAAATATATCACAAAAGTACCTTTATTAGAATAGCACCTGGCACATCTGAGGAAACCCAAATCTAAAAGTTTTTTCGGCTTTCCACAATTTCTCAAACTACAAATCCATCCCCCCTTGGTCGTCATCACATCACGATGGCCCAATCATGATCCGTCCAAAAGTAAGATCCTTATTTCATCCTGCGCCATACGACATGACCTTGGACTAACAAAAGACTTTTATTTTGTCTACTTAGAGTTACTTAATTGAAATCACCCCCCTCCCACTCTCTCAGGTTATGTGGCAGCATGGAATTTGGCTTCCAAAGCTGACAATTCCTAGACATTTTTCCTCTTTCCTTTTACTTTCTGGAAACTGGGGAGGGTCCTTTCTGAAATGGATCCCACATCTGCTTACCTTCTGTAGGCTGAGAAATCTTTTACGTGCCTGTTGTTGCATCCAAGGTTCTTCCTCCCATTTGCCAAGGTCCTCCCCATATAACATTACATTAATTATTTCTGTGTAATGTTAACTTTTAAAGCCCACACAAACTCCTTTTAAGTTCATTGTGCATTGGTGTCAATGAATTGAGTTCATTGAAATAAATAAATAAATTGAGAAATGAAAGGTCCACATACAACTCGGCCTTAACTGGATTGTTATGCAAATACCATTTAGAGAAACCAAATTAGATTGGTGTGTTTGAAATGGTGTAACATGCCAATCTCAGCAATAGGTGGAGTTGTAAAATCTCTTATGCCTTCCTCTTGTTTTAAGAAATCAAGATCATGTGATATTTGCAACCTTGTAGCTTCACTAACAAACCCTTTTTGCCTTCAAGCAATTCATTTATATAGTCCAAGAAGTGTTGCAGAGAAAGAAACTGTTATGTATGTAGGTTTGAATGTTATTGGTTTATTTGAACTGTTCTTGTAAAATGTCAAATGGTATTGGTTTAAATAGTGCGGGAAGAATCCCTGCACTCCCATTGGCTGGCAGCTATGGCTGCAGGCTATAAGAAGCAGCCGTAGCCAAGCCAGGACGGGTCCATTCGAGCTGTAGTCACTAATAAAGTCTTTGCTGGAACTCGCGTCTGACTCTTCATGCAAACTTAACACTGGCGGCGAGGATGGGATTTCCCTGAAGAGAAGACGACGCGACGAACAAGCAACTGAGCGAGATGGCTGCGCTGAACACCCCAGCACCGTTCGATCCGGCGACGGAAGACTGGGAATCGGCGGATCGTTTCCACATGTTCCTGGAGGGGAAGCGATCTCGCCGGCATCCCGAGAGACGGAAGAGGCGGTCTTTCTCACGACTGCGGTCCGGCAGCCTTCAAAATGGAAGGCGTTGGCGGGAGCTGCAGAGCTGAAGGTAATGGAATGGCCCGATTAGAAAAACTTTGAGAGCCCATTACAAGTATCGTGCCTCATTAAGAGACACGAATTTTACCGTCGGGATCAAGGGGATAGCGAGAATGTTAATGACTTCGTGGCAAGTTTAAGGGACATTGGGGGTGCTTGTGACTTTACCAACTTAGAAGAGGCCATGCGTGATCGGTTTGTTTTAGGCCTTAAAGATAAGGTTTTACAAAGCAAACTATTAATGAAACCTAAGATCACGTTTAAAGAGGCCATTGAAGAAGCTGTTTCAGCGGAAGCCACCAAGTCCTCAGCAGCGGCCATGAAAAAGATTAACAAGGCCTCAAGCCAGGCCTCAAGCCATTCTGATGGGGATAAATCCACATCTACTCATTGAACAAATAGACTCTGATTCTGATGGCAGTGAGGCAGAGGAGGGGATTTTTAAACTCAGAATGGAGAAGAAAGAAAAGACTCTGGGAAGAACAGGCAAGGGTTCTATTGCAGAGGTTGTGGGGGCCACCCCGCACTGATTGCAAGTTCTTTGACTCCATTTGCCTACGTTGTAGAGAAACGGGTCACATAGCCAGAGTCTGCAAATCATCCAGAACTCCACCAGCTAGGAAGAAATTCCCTGATAGAGACTTTAAGCCCAACAATTTCCTTGAAAAATGGGGCGCAAATGAACTAAACTCACCAGAAAAGTACTAGGTTTATTGAAGGAAGACCTTGCCAAATGGAAGTGGACTCAGGCTCTTATTTATCTATGGTGTCATGGGACACTATCCACAGACTTTTTCCCAAAATTCAGAAAAGCATTTCCAGAAGCAAGCACTGACTCTCAAAGACTACCAAGGGAACAAGATTCCAGTAGTTGGAGCGAGAGATTTCAACGTGCAGTTTAAAGGCCACACCAAACGTTTGCCCCTGACCATCGTGGACAAGGATCGCCCAAGTTTGCTGGGACTTGAGTGGTTCAAGCCACTTGGCATCGAGGTGACTGGCATCCATCACGTGAGCAGTTCTGACTGGGAAGAGTCCTTGAAGTCTGAGTTTCCAGAGGTCTTCAGCGAAGGACTGGGCAAGTATATGGGGACCCCTATTGCTTTCAGCCTAGACCCCAAGGTGCCCCAATTGCTTAAAGCCCAGGAGGGTCCCATTTGCTTTAAAGGAAAAATTGATGCACAATTAGATAAACTCATTGCTCAAGGGGTTTTAGAGCCTACTGACCACTCCAGATGGGAAACACCCATAGTCACACCAGTCAAGTCTGATGGGTCAGTGAGAATCTGTGGTGACTACAAGGGGACACTTAACCATGCTGCAACAGAGCGTATCCTGTACCAGTTGTGCATCATCTGCTCCATTCCCTTGGCAGGGGTACAGTATTTGCTAAACTGGATTTGGCTCAGGCATATCAACAATTAACAGTTGATGATGCCACTGCAGAGGCACAAACAATTGTGACCCATAGAGGTGCCTTCAAATGTAAAAGACTACAATTTGGAGTAAGCGTGGCACCTGGCATTTTTCAGAGCCTTATGGAAAGAATGTTGCAAGGACTGCCAGGGGTAGTGCCTTATTTTGATGATGTATTAATCTCTGCTGAAAATGACACTCAGCTTCAAGAAAGACTCAGAGAAGTCCTTACCAGATTCAGAAAAGCGGGGTTAAAAGTCAAGGAAGACAAATGTACACTCAAAACAGACAGAGTTGAGTTCCTGGGGTATATGATTGACAAGCATGGCATCCATCCTACTGATGCCAAGGTTAAAGCAATCAATGAAGCCCCTAAACCTCGATGCAAGGCAGATTTGCAGGCCTTCCTTGGCCTTATTAACTTTTACCACATGTTTCTACCTCACAAAGCATCTATTGCTGAGCCCTTACATCGCTACTTGATAAGAATGCTGTTTGGATCTGGGGCGAAGGAACAGTCAGCATTTAACAGTATTAAGAGACTAATCACGTCTGATGCTGTGTTGATACAATTCTCTGAGAATTTACCTGTTGTTCTGACTTGTGATGCATCCCCTTTGGAGTGGGGGTTTGAGTCACAGGCTTCCCAATGGACGGAAGCCCCAATTGCATTTTACTGCACGCTGTCCAAAGCAGAGAGGAATTATAGCCAATTGGACAAGGAGGCTTTAGCAGTTGTTGCAGCTGTTAAGAAATTTCATGAATATCTGTATGGCAGGTCATTCACCATTGTTACAGATCACAAACCTTTACTAGGCATTGTGGCAGGAGACAAACCTACACCTAATATCCTGTCACCAAGAATGCTGAGGTGGACTGAATTTCTTGCAGCCTATTCCTACAAACTGATTCACAGGCCTGGCAAGGACATTGACATGCTGATGCACTGAGTCGTTGCCCACTACCTTGCCACAAGGAGGACTTTGAACTTGAAACTCACACCTTTTCCTGGAGACCGCTGCTAAGCTTCCAGTCCATGCTGCTGAGATTGCCAAAGAAACTGCCAAAGATGCTGTGTTGGCACCTGTTATGGGCTGGATTAAGAAAGGTTGGCTCTTCAAGATCTACCCACCTTGCCCAACCTTTAAGTCCAGGCAAACTGAATTATCTGTATTAAGAGGATGTATTTTGTGGGGTAACAGGTGGTTATTCCTGCAAAACTGCAAA
>CM019160.1:16034705-16098947 GCA_009733165.1 Naja naja
CAGTGACTGGCATCCATCACGCGGAGCAGTTCTGACTGGGAAGAGTCCTTGAAGTCTGAGTTTCCAGAGATCTTCAGCGAAGGACTGGGCAAGTATATGGGGACTATTGCTTTCAGCCTAGACCCCAAGGTGTGCCCCTCAATTCGTTTAAAGCCCAGGAGGGTCCCATTTGCTTTAAAGGAAAAAATTGATGCACAATTAGATAAACTCATTGCTCAAGGGGTTTTAGAGCCACTGACCACTCCAGATGGGGAAACACCCATAGTCACACCAGTCAAGTCTGATGGGTCAGTGAGAATCTGTGGTGACTACAAGGGGACACTTAACCATGCGCTGCAACAGAGCGATATCCTGTACCAGTTGTGCATCATCTGCTCCATTCCCTTGGCAGGGGTACAGTATTTGCTAAACTGGATTTGGCTCAGGCATATCAACAATTAACAGTTGATGATGCCACTGCAGAGGCACAAACAATTGTGACCCATAGAGGTGCCTTCAAATGTAAAAGACTACAATTTGGAGTAAGCGTGGCACCTTGCATTTTTAGAGCCTTATGGAAAGAATGTTGCAAGGACTACCAGGGTAGTACCTTATTTTGATGATGTATTAATCTCTGCTGAAAATGACACTCAGCTTCAAGAAAGACTCAGAGAAGTCCTACCAGATTCAGAAAAGCGGGTTTAAAAGTCAAGGAAGACAAATGTACACTCAAAACAGACAGAGTTGAGTTCCTGGGTATATGATTGACAAGCATGGCATCCATCCTACTGATGCCAAGGTTAAAGCAATCAATGAAGCCCCTAAACCTCGATGCAAGGCAGATTTGCAGGCTTTCCTTGGCCTTATTAACTTTTACCACATGTTTCTACCTCACAAAGCATCTATTGCTGAGCCCTTACATCGCTTACTTGATAAGAATGCTGTTTGGATCTGGCGGAAGGAACAGTCAGCATTTAACAGTATTAAGAGACTCTAATCACGTCTGATGTTGTGTTGATACAATTCTCTGAGAATTTACCTGTTGTTCTGACTTGTGATGCATCCCCTTTTGGAGTGGGGGGTTTGAGTCACAGGCTTCCCAATGGACGGGAAGCCCCAATTGCATTTTACTCTGACGCTGTCCAAAGCAGAGAGGAATTATAGCCAATTGGACAAGGAGGCTTTAGCAGTTGTTGCAGTTGTTAAGAAATTTCATGAATATCTGTATGGCAGGTCATTCACCATTGTTACAGATCACAAACCTTTACTAGGCATTGTGGCAGGAGACAAACCTACACCTAATATCCTGTCACCAAGAATGCTGAGGTGGACTGAATTTCTTGCAGCCTATTCCTACAAACTGATTCACAGGCCTGGCAAGGACATTGGACATGCTGATGCACTGAGTCGTTGCCCACTACCTTGCCACAAGGAGGACTTTGAACTTGAAACTCACACCTTTTTCCTGGAGACTGCTAAGCTTCCAGTCCATGCTGCTGAGATTGCCAAAGAAACTGCCAAAGATGCTGTGTTGGCACCTGTTATGGGCTGGATTAAGAAAGGTTGGCCTCTTCAAGATCTACCTCACCTTGCCCAACCTTTTAAGTCCAGGCAAACTGAATTATCTGTATTAAGAGGATGTATTTTGTGGGGTAACAGGGTGGTTATTCCTGCAAAACTGCAAAGGGAGGTTTTGGAAATGTTACATGAGGGTCATCCTGGGATTGTAAGGATGAAAGGTTTGGCCAGGAGTTATGTATGGTGGCCAGGTATTGACAAAATGGTTGAAAACTGGGTAGCCTCTTGTCCCAATTGCCAGGTAGTCAGACCTGCCCCACCTCACGCCCCACACAGGAATGGGAATGTCCTAGGGGCCCATGGTCATTGATTCCACATTGATTTTGCAGGCCCTACAAGAGGGCACACTTTTCTAGTAATAGTAGATGCATACCCAAATGGCTAGAGGTAATTCCAATGACATCCACTACTACTGAGGCTGTTATCAAGCAGCTCAGAAAATTGTTTGTAACCCATGGGTTACCAGATATCCTTGTCTCTGACAATGGTCCTCAATTCACATCTAACATTTTTGAATCCTTTCTAGCCCAACAGGGCATCAGACATGCCCTCACTGCCCCTGGGCACCCTTCGGCCAACGGCCGGGCTGAACGATGGTACGCTTACCAAAGAGAAGCTTCAGCAGCTGGGTCCTGGGGACATCACTGAGAAGCTTGAAAAGCTTCTTAGTGTTCAACACATCACTCTAGCCCATCAACTAACTTGTCCCCAGCAGAGTTGTTGATGGGCAGGAAACTTAGGTCTTCCCTTGACCGCCTTCATCCCACTTACGCACCCAACGCACCACTGGATTCCACTTCCAAAGTTCGTTCTTTTAGTGTGGGAGATTCTGTCTATGCTAGGAACCTTATAGGTGAACCTTTGTGGATTCCTGCTGAAATAACTCACATCACTGGCCCTCGGTCTTACAGGGTACAAACAGAGGATGGCCTCCTCTGGAGCAGGCACATTGACCAACTTAGATCCAGGTTCCCTCAGGAACATCGCCCTGTCTCTCTCTGGGTCCCTCACCTGATGTCTCTTCTAGGGGAAGGGGGAACAGGAGGAAAATCAGCAAACAGGAATCAACCCCATGTGTAACGAGCCATTGCGACAGGAACCATCCAACCCTGTCACAATGCCAAGACCCATCCTTAGAAGTGGAGCCATTGACAGGAACCATCGAACCCTGTCACAATGCCAAGATTCATCCTTAGAAGTGGAAGATTGCACATCACTACCTGACTTGGGTGCTGACATTGGAATGGAGATGGGTTGGGAGGAGAGACCAGATTCTAACAGTCTAACAGGGTCTCCTTTCACAGGAAGTCCCAACAGGGAAATGTCAGCAGACACATTTCCTCTCACTGGGTGAGAACGTTAAAACTTCTGAACCACGAAGGTCTCAACGCACGAAGAGCCCCACCTATTTAAGGGAATACATTAGATAGGTTGGGGTTTGGTATGGACTGAACCTAGTGGGGAGGGGTGTTATGTATGTAGGTTTGAATGTTATTGGTTTATTTGAACTGTTCTTGTAAAATGTCAAATGGTATTGGTTTAAATAGTGCGGGAAGAATCCCTGCACTCCCATTGGCTGGCAGCTACGGCTGCAGGCTATAAGAAGCAGCCGTAGCCAAGCCAGGATGGGTCCATTCGAGCTGTAGTCACTAATAAAGTCTTTTGCTGGAACTCCTCGCGTCTGACTCTTCATGCAAACTTAACAGAAACCTCCCTAGGAAGCACGTTCCACTGCTGTGAATAAGCAGGGGGTCAAAGAAGCGTGAACAGATTTCTTGGCCATGTCATATGTTGAGAAAAACAAGTGAAAATACCTACCCATCTATTTTTTAAAAAAAAATGTAAGAAAGTTTCTGAACCAGCCTAACCTGGACTGCCAAAGCAGACAATCAGATCTTGAGTCATTTGCTCATTCTAAACAGACCAGATTGAAAATCAGGCTTGTCAGATGCTACATCTTTTCTATCCTGCTCTACGGAGTGGAGAATTGGTCTTTGACAGAAAGACACTTGAAGAGACTAGAAGCATTTGAAATGTGGATTTACAGGCAGCTGTTACATACAAGTTGGGTTGACAAAATCAGAAATGAGGAGGTGATAAGCCGCCTGGGAAAGCCAAGGGAAATCATCAAAACCATAAAAAAGTGAAAGAATAGTTTGGACATGGGATGCAACACCCAGAAAAATGCGGCATACTTCACTTAATCCTCCAAGGAAAGATTGAAGGCAAAGGATGTCCAGGCAGAAGAAGAACATCATGGCTTCAAAATCTAAGGGACTAGTTTGGACAAAACTCAACAGCACTTTTTTGTGCGGCTGTGGATAAAAATAGGATTACCAACGTGATCACCAACATCCGATGGCAGATATGGCACAAGAAGGAACAGACCAGAGTTCTGAATCTTGAGCCCAAATGAAAAGAATGACTCCATTAGTAATTAGAGATTTAAAAAATAGAAGCTAAATAAACTGTGATTATCCAAGCAAAAGAAAAGAGAGTCTGTCCCAGATAAATAAATATTTAGTCTTGATCCCCTCACATAGAATGAAGACAGATGGGCAACTGTGATAATCAGCTTCCATCTTTAGGCACTCCTAGTTAAACACTATAAAAAGACTTCACACATGCAACTTTATGTACAAACATTTCTTACAAGTGTTGAACAAACATCTGTAGTCATGAATCAGACCGTGACAACCAGTTTCCCATGTACATTGACTTGACATGAATCAATATTTGGAAACAGAAAGTGTAGACCATGTCATACAAACTGTTCTTTTATGAGAAAAAGAGAATAAGCAGAAATGTTCTTTTCAGTTTGTGAAAGAAATTGAAACTCGGTTTGGTTTAAAAACAATGAGACGCCAGCTAAATTGTGGTCTACCATTTCTGTCCTTAAGGCCAAAGATCTTCATGATCCATAAGGTTCTTTTAATGTAGTTGGAAGGGCCTTCTGTCGGAGATAAAAAAAAATTCCCCTGCACCAGAAATAATCATAACAACAAAAACAATAGCAATAACAGGTATCTTTGTGAAAATGTTAAGGACCTGAAAGGAACTTAATTTAGTATTTCAAGCTCTTTTCCACAAGAGATATTTTTTTCTCTCATTGACTTATGGCTCTCCTCAAAGAATACCTGACTTTAGCAACTGGTATATATTTAGCTTCTAGCCCACCTGTGAGGGAAATTCAAGGTGGTGAAGTCAATTATATTTAGTTAATTTTAAATCCCTCCAAGAATAAAATGTTTATAGAAAAGGGTACTTATAACTAAAACCTAAATGCCTTGAAGGGCATTTCTTGAAGGGCAAATCTGTTCTTCAAAGAACTACATTTTTATAGCCTATCTTAACCAGTAGAGCATCATGGCTTGATGAATTTGTTGACCCCATCATCCCACAAAGCTGAGATGTACCAATTCTCCAAACTGTACTATGAGAGCTTTGTGGCTTTGTGACTTGTGTGAGGTCAGGGACTCTGAAGTGGTGCTTCAGAAAACAACAAAGACAAGCAGGAAGGAATGTATGGAAGAAGGTAACCTTTGTTCCTCCTGAAGAACTTGATGAGGAAACATTTCATCAAAAGGTTGTTATCCTGAGTTGTGACTAAGCATCATCAGTTAGGTAACTGAAAAGCAGAAGAGCAGTTGGGGGAAGAGAAGGAATGTTATGAAATTAAATATGACAAATAAAAGGAATGAAAGCATTTGTTCAAGGATAAACTTATATTCCTCTTGGGTGTTAGTGATCAACTGCAGATGTATAGGCCTCAAGTGACCTTCCAAGGCTTGTTAGATGTGGTGCATGTGAAGCTGGGAACTCTAACCATTTTTCCTAGTAGCTAATAAGTGGAAAAGCAAGTACAGTGGAACCTTGGGTCGTGAACACTTCTGTTCGCGACCAAATCAGGTGACAACCAGAATTATTGCTTCTGTTTTGCTTCTGGTCGTGAACAGATCTTCAGGTGGTGACCAAGCAAACCCGAAAATCTCCATGATGATTTTCCCTGCCATGGCAATTTCCCCTTCGGTGCCAATTTTTTTGATTTTTTGGGAGGGGGTCTGCACATGTGCAGATGGCCGTGCTTCCAGTCATGACCAAATCAGGTTGTGACCATAGTCCTGGAACAGATTATGGTCGCAACCCAAGGTTCCACTGTATCTCATTAAATTGCTGTGAGGAGATGAGGCCCCTAGGATGGGAGAATATGTCTTTTGGAGACCTCAGCCCTGAGATATGTCAGGAGCATTAAGTTTCCACACTTCCCATTTGCCCTGCAGTTTAATGGTTCAGATATTATTATGGTTCTTTGCACAGTCAGTCAGATGCTCAAACTGGATTTGGCATTTTTGTCTAACTATCGAGTCTTTCCCAAGGACCTGAGATAGGCAGAAGTGGATGTTTAATGGTGTAACAGAAATCGTCACAGGATGTAAACTGTTTTGAGTAAAGCTGCCTTTTGCAATTGACTGATGGTGAATTTGTCAATGCCAATGGCGTTCAAGTGGTGCTATTTGAACTATTAGATTTCTAATAACTATGTCAAATTTCATTAGACTTTAATCATTAAAAATCATCTAAGCACCCACAAAATGTAATGAACTTTGAGGACCACCAGTGCTCCTGAAAACACAGGTTGCAAACAAGAGAGATGGGGGGAACTAAGTTCATGGAATGATGGCCACAAAACAAAGCAAGAAGAAAATAAAATCAAGCTTCTTGACAATCTCACCTTGTTGATCTCTGGGGATCTCACCCTGGCTCCTTCCCCTTCACTGAATGCTCTGTTGATGGCAAACTGTATAGCCAAGCCTGTCATGGTCCCAGTGGAGAGAGGCTCAATCTTGCGAACTGCTTGTAACAGGCTGGTCTTTGTCTGATGTGTTCTTAGGGACAATTCATTCTTGACAGCACTGGCATAGTTGATGACTCCAACCCGGGTTGAATTAGGACCTACATCAAGTGCCTCAATGACCTGAGACACAAAAATCTTGACTTTGTCAAATTCATTGGGGCGCACACTTCGGGAGCTGTCCACAATGAACACCAGATCTGTAGGTCTTGTCCTGCACTGGGCACCTATTTGGGAGAAAGGAACAGCTTTTTTTCAAAAATTAGAAGTATGACACCTCAGAAGTAGGTCCCACTGAATTCATTTGGACTTTCTCTCAACTAGATGGAGATAGAATTCTAACCAATCATTCCAAAGGTGCTTTTTCCGAAATGCAACTAGACTTCCTTGGGTTTTATTTTTCCTTTGAAAATGTTTTGCTTCTCACTCAAGAAGTTTCTTCACTTCTTCAGAAACACCTTCAAAGAAAAAAAAACCCAAGAAAGTGCAGTTGCCTTTTGGAAAAGCACCTTTAGGACAACCATGACCTGGATGATTGAGAATCCCCACAGACATTCATCCTTATGATCTTTTCCCGTATGAAAACTACACAGTTTTCTCCAATGATTGCTCCTTTTACGCTACAATCTTATGACCTCTAGTGTAGACTATTCCATATGTTGTATTTTCCCCTGTGAATTTAGTACTGGAATTTTCTTGGAGAGACAAATCCCAGAACTTGTTTCTTCTCCTCATTCCTCCTCAGCCTCCATTGCTGACTTTGGTCAATTGTGGGAAAATCAGACACTAGAACATCTTAAAATGGGGTGTGAGAACATGGAGCTGTTGGCAGAACAAGAGGTGGTTTAAATACCAAACTATCCAAGATTCCCACCATACCCTAAATAGGGAAGATATATATAAACCCTCAACCTGATTTAATTCCCCCTTCCCATTTTTCTACTGCTGGTCTGTTGGTACTGGAGTTATAGTATGTCAGATGACGCCAATAACAATGTATTTTTCTTTAGGACTATGTTCCCTCCAAAATAACAAAACCACTGGGGTATATATTTCAATCCCCTTTGAATATTCAGTGTTCATCACACTCACTAATGTTACACATAAATCTTTGACCAAGTTTTATGGTGGGTTGAAGGTTTTTGGCTTAACTGGAAGCATTTCACCCTAATAGGACTTGAAATGTTAAATGGGATTACTTTTCTGGGATTTACATTAACGATGGAGGCTCTGCCTTCGTTCTGATTTGCCTTCAGGTTTGATCTACAGTCATTATAAGAAAGCCAAAAGGAAATAATGACAAAATATTTGTCCTGACATTGGTGGCTTGCAGAGAAAAAGAAAAAAAACACGATTGTATTTTTGGCTCTTTCACACCATTCTCTAAGAACCACAGAAATTCACACCCAGCAGCCCAAACAGTCAAGGATGGACCGATGGATGGGGGCTATTTTTGTCCAGCAATCGCTTATTTATTTATCTATGAAATTTATAGAGCCACCCATCTCACAAGAAATGAGCCTTTACAAAAACCATACAGCAAAAAGATGTATAAAAATAAATATGTCAAACACAGTCCTATTACATAAATCATACACACACACATTGTATATATGCATATGTAGGTAGGTAGGTAGGTAGGTAGGTAGGTATATTAAGAGAGAATTTATATTAAATCCTCTTGCAA
Source organism: Naja naja (assembly GCA_009733165.1). Classification (NCBI taxonomy): domain Eukaryota; kingdom Metazoa; phylum Chordata; class Lepidosauria; order Squamata; family Elapidae; genus Naja; species Naja naja. Next base: position 16,042,802 of record CM019160.1, read on the forward strand.
ACCAGAGGAAATGTTGAAATATTGACAAATCCATCATGTCTTTACATTGCAGTAAAATATTTTTACTACCCATCACATGTATTTTCTCTATTCTGTGATCCCTAGAGATTGTAAGCAAGTACAGTAACTGCCTGAAAACTCCTGCCAAAGGAGTGTGGTAGAATAGCTAACTTCAAGGTCAAAAGAAAATTTGATCTTAAGAAGCAAGAAAAGTGTGAGAGTCAAAGTAATTCCATTATGTCTTCTGAAAAACCATCTCCCTTTGTATTTCCTCCAAGCGTCACTGAACTGACTGCTGTTTTTGGTTCAGCAAGACAGACCAAAAACCATAATTTTAATCATCAGTGTCTGAATTTTGCCTTGCTTCTTCTTTTCTTTCCATCTCTTTTTCTTGTGGATCCAGAATTTGAGATTCCAAGCTCAAGAGCTGGAAAATATTCAGGGCTGTAACTGATGAATACAATAACCATGAAAACATTAGCTGCTAGAAAGAGGGTCGAGAGAGAAATAACTGCTATGCCTAATAGCCATTGATAGATGTTTTAGATTATGACTTTCTTCTGCATTTGTAGAAAGAATTAAAAGCGCATTAGTGTGTAAAGAAATACTTGCATCCATTATAGTTTGATCTGCATTGAAACCTTCTTCAAATCTTATCACTTTGTTGTTTGTATGTACCATGAGAGCTTATGCACCAGAGACAAATTCCTTGTGCATCTAATCACACATGGCCAATAAAGAATTCTGTTCTGTTCTGTTTTATCCCATCCCATTATTTCTATTCTATTCTATTCTATTCTATTCTATTCTATTCTATTCTATTCCATTCCATTCCATTCCATTCCATTCCATTCCATCCCTATTATTTCTATTCTATTCTATTCTATTCTATTCTATTCTGTTCTGTTCTGTTCTATTCTATTCTATTCTAAATCTTGGATCTGACCTTCTTGGATCAGATACCTTCCAAAAAGAATCAAGCCTTCCTGTTTGCACTAAAGGCTTCCTATTACAAGGAGTTCCACAGATTAAATAATAACCTTTCTATTCTCCTGACTCCCTCTTTCTTATTCCATTGATAAACCTTTCATTAACTCTCCTTCGGTGCAATCTTTGAAAGTAGATTTTATTTTAGGAAACAGGCAGCTACCTCCTACTCACAGAAGCAAGAAGTCAGTTGAGAAGGCTAAATGGGACATTGGTAGCTTGGGCAGAATCCTAGAAAACCCATTTCACTGAACTCTACCATGGCATTATAGATTCTCTCCCAGTTGCTCTATGAGAATCTCAGGCTGCAACTTGCTCTCCAGAAGCAGAATAAAGTTGCAATTCCCCCAGCCAGAAAAGGCTCCAGAATCAAATGTCAAATCCCAGGGCTTCATGAAATTATTTCTTTCAACAGGATGCTGTGCAGCCAATTATTGGAGTTATTGGAGACTGGAAAGTGCTCAATTTCTATATATTCTACTTAGGCACTCAGTTCCTTCCTGAACTCCAAAGAATTGATTGAGAACAGAATCTCTTGGACTGGGATTATAAAACTGGCATTCACAATAATGTTGTAATACTAAGGTAAAGTTAATCTTGATGCTAGGTTAGTGGTGAAGGTGGGGAATCCAAAATTAAGACCAATGCATCAGCTGGGAAGAAAGCTTTATAGTGTGATAGGAAAAGGGAAAGGACCCGTCATATAAATATTTAAGCCACAAAAATTCAGACAGCTGCTTCTTTCTAGGTTTCCTTTCTGCATGGCTGCTCTAGCCTGGCAAAGTTTTGCAAAAGCTAACCAAGATATTCTATGACTCACCTCTCAGCTGAGGACGAACCCCAGCAACAGAACCCTGGTTCTGGAAAAGAAGCAGGAGCAAGAATAGGGAGGCAGAAATGAGTATCATTATGCCTGCTGGGATGGAAGCAAAGTGGGATTGTCTCAGGGGTGGCTTTGAGGTATTAAGGGGCCTGTCCCCAGGAAGGCAGGGGGCCAACCTCTAAGATGCATGAATGATGGGGAGTGGGAGGGAGGAGATGAAAAAGGATGTATGGAAGGATGGCAATTGACAAGGAGAGGTCCCAAGGCCTTTTCCAGTACCTGAAATTGCCACAACAGCTTCATTGCTAAGCTAGGAAGTGGGAGGTTATAAAAGAGACCAGCGACAGGCTCGGAATGCAGGGAATTTGAGCCCTGAACAGTGAAGGCAGTCAACTAAGGCTGAAGAAAAGAGTTTATCTGCCAATCACTAGCTTTAATCTGGCCCAGGATCTGCAGCAGTAAGTAAACTGCTTCTACTGTCTTGGGCCAATGGCCTTTTCTAAGTTCTGGAACACTGAGGACCAAGGCAGGACTCCATAAATAACTACATAAGCACATGGAACATTTCTCAAGAAGGTATTAGGAAACAGCAACGCTCTTATTCATTTTTGTTAATATGCCTGGGTGGGGTTTTTTTTAAGCATTGATGTGAAAGGTAAGAGAACTGAAAGTCACAGAGGAGATATACAACTGAAAATTCAAAAATGACAGATGAATATTGCATTTTAATGCAGTTCTCAATCAGAACTTTCCTCCTGATGGTTAGCGAAGAAATATAGCAGTAGAAAGTGAGAAAAATGCCTTTTTGTTCCATAATAAAATATCAACAAAATTTCTCTTTGTTGACTTTCTGAGGTGAATCAGCATAGGGTGAGCAGCTGAGGCAAATACTTGCCAATAATTCTGATGATTTAGAAACATTTTCTGCATATGCATTTTTTAAAAATTGCTTCAGAGGAAAAAAAATTACCTGAGTCAAATAATGGTCATATCAGATTTAATGTTTCAAACCAAGTTAATTATTTGAACCTAGGTTAAGCTTTTTCATTGCTAATATCAAACTTTTCACAGTTTAGGATATGACACCCTTCATAAGTACTACGCATGGAAATATGTAAAATATATAACCCAAGAGGTAGTTCTGTGTGAGGAGCAGAGGTGGTATCCAGTAGGTACTGACCAGTTCTGGAGAACCGGTAGCGGAAATTTTGAGTCGTTCAGAGAACCAGCAAACCACCTCTGAGAGGCCCCGTCCCCATCTATTCTCTGCCTCCCGAGTCCCAGCTGATCAGCTGGGACTTCTTTTGTTGCCCTGCACAGGAGAACGGAACTGGAAAGCAGATTAGTGAAGAGGGGAACAGTGGTGGGATTCAAAAAAAAATTACTACTGGTTCTGTGGGCATGGCTTGGTGAGTGTGGCTTGGGGGGTGTGGCAGTAAAATCTCCAGTCAGAGGTGGTATCTGCTGGTTCTGCGAACTACTCAAAATTTCTGCTTTTTTTGAGGGTAAGACTCTCTCTTGATGTTAACACTAGCACTGTACTGAAAAGATCCTATTGGATAAGTTGTCACTGAATGCCTTGTTTGGGGATTGAGTACAGATGTGAGAAGCCACATTTCTCTACTTGCCAACTTGAAGATGTGTGGACTTCAACCATCCAGCATGGAGCATTCTGGAAGTTGATATTCCACACACCTTAAAGTTGTGAAGGTTGAAAAACATCACTTAGTTGTCCCTATCCTTGAGAAAAACTGGAGACTCTTCAATTTCCCTGTAAATTTTAACAAAATCATCTAACCTTCTATCTTTGCCCACAGATTTTCCACCCCCATCCCAAAAAATTCCAGTCTGTATCTAATATTCATGGATACTTCTTATGCGTACATCTCTACACTTTATAAGGACTAGTATATTTGAACTACCTCTAGAATAAATAATACAAATTTTATTCTAATTCATTTAAAACAGCCCTCATTCCTATTACACAGCAACATTATTAGGGAACAAAGTGGACTTTAAACATCCAAGTGCCCCTCTCCCAAAACTGTACTTTCTTTCACGCATTGCCCTGTACACAAAGCTCTTTTGGTATAGACAAGTCCATATAGTCATGAAAGGGATTCATTCACAGCCTCCAGTAAATGAACTCTCTATGGCTGTTCTTACTGAGGAAGAAAAAAAAAGTCTGAATTTTCTCTGTGCCATTTTTCTGTTAATGGCCATAGAAAGATAAATACATTGCTGGGAATTTTTTTAGAAATGGTGGTATACAAGGAACATTAACATTCTAAAAACACAGCAAGGCGTCTGTAGATTTTGTACATCAGTATTTGTAGATATGTGCAAGATAAAGAGGCAGCAAGCATGTTTGGTATCAAAACATAAATCATTTCCCGCTGAGCTTCAAAGAGGAAGATCATAGCATCTTATTTATACAAAGGAAAAAAATGCATTACTGGATTCTTCCCATGTCCATTTATAACAAAATGTATGAACTTTGAAGACACCATTAAACAAGAACAAGTCCCACAAGTCGGTATAATTTCAAAGCAACCTCTTGTGCATCTAGAGTTGACTAAGCACCTGCATTCGTTGGAGTGTGTTGTTCTGCCAGTGAACTAAAGTTTGCTTTAGAGGCCTGGTTCCTTCTGTTCTTGACTTCTGAGCCTAACCAGCTGGCTTAGTAGACAGAAGGCCTTTTCTGCAATGACATCAAATTGTGGAGCTACAAAAATTGTGTGGTTGTCCACAGGAAAGAGAAGCTATTGCTCTAGCAGTTGCTTAGACATATGTCCTTTTTTCCTACCAACACATGGGCAGTGATCAGATGTTCCTACTGCATAGAAAACTATACATCAACTGTTGTGCTATGCAAAATAGGGAACAAGCAAAAATATTATTGCATCGTAGAAAAGAAGGAGCCAGAGACAATGGATCTGCAATCAACGTTTTACTGGTAACTGCTCAATTCCAACTGCAACACCACGAGGGCTAATGGCTGGCGGGCTCCCTTATATAGCAGTTGCCTGCCATGCCGTTAGTCAATTAAGTAACTATATTTTCCCACGCTACTAATGGCAGGCTATTCTGTGTCTGCGGCTGTGCGGACACAACAAATATAATCCATTAAAGAAAGTTCAGTGAGCAAAAGATTCTCAATACAAAGGGAAGGCAACAAGGTTAGGTAAAATCTGGTACAGTGTTCAAAATAGCAGAGAAAGAACCATAAACCTAGAAGAGCAAGCACAGAGTATAGACAAAGAAATATTGAGATCTAGGAGTTCAAGTGAACAAGCAGTAGCAATTCTGGATGCACAAGTGACAGGAAAGGCTATCATCAGCATTACTAAGAAGTTGATTCTCTTCTGCCCGAGATCTTTAGGCTGAATCCAGCTGGAATTTCTTAAAAGAGCATGGTCTCAAGGAACTCAGCCTTGAAGCCTGGACAATTCTATCTGTTGCTGTAGATTTGGCAACAAGCCTGTTCTCGCTAGCTTGAGGGCTGTGAGATATCTTCAAAATTGCAGATCCAAAAGAGATTGAAAGAGCTACTTTGGAGACACAAGTCCCTGCTCAACTGTCCCTTGATTCTCTTGCCAATGTTTCTGTCCCTTTTATCTTTCATATGAATTCATCCAAACAGGCTATGACATAACATGCATGTGAACACTTTTCCCATCCAGGAGTTCATGACAACACAGGACAGATGTAGGCAGATGTGATAGCCAACGTCCAGGCTGATAAGGATTCAGTTTAAGTTTTATATTCAGCCCTGTTAAGAATGAAGAGGACAGCCATTTTATCAAAAGCCATTCATTTGCTAGAATTTTTGTAACCCTATATTGTTTCTTCTGGGTGGATCTAGTGAAAGAATCTCCATAATTCAAGTTCCTGATGTTCATTTTTGTCAGAATCTACAGATATTTCAACTATGGATTTGATGTAACATGCTCTGCAGAAGACCAACAGAATCACACTATGGTTCCCCCCCTCAAAAAAAGAGGGACACGGTGGCTCAATGGCTAAGACGCTGAGCTCGTCAATCAGAAGGGTTCAGCAGTTCAGCAGTTTGAATCCCTAGCACTGTATAATGGAGTGAGCTCCCATTACTTGTCCCAGCTTCTGCCAACCTAGCAGTTCGAAAGCATGTAAAAATGCAAGTAGAAAAACAGGGACCACTTTGGCAGGAAGTTAACAGCGTTCCGTGCGCCTTCGGCATTTAGTCATGAGATGTCTTCAGACAGCTCTTCAGCTTTGTAAAGGAGATGAGCACTGCCCCCTAGAGCTGGAAATGACTAGCAGGTTTGTGCGAGGGGAACTTTTACCTTTACCTTATGGTCCCAACCTCAGACTAGGAATACAAGAGGTTGAAACACAACTTGCTGGTTTCTCCCTCCAAACTCCCAACTCTTTGTCCTCATAACCCAGGACAACAAGAGCAAAGTCAATATGAAATGATGCCAAAGCCAAGTAAATGAGCATTGAATTGCTATTTTCACACCCCATGCTAACCATGTTATATAAATAATCCATATTCTGAGTTGGCACAATACACAGCCATAAATTAACCCAACCCATAAATTAACTCAATTTCACAGCACCCTAAGCAACAACAAACGTATCAGGTTTAATGTGTACCAATACATCAACCCTTGAGTTTGCTAAGTGTGTTTTGCAAACAGAGCTAAAAAGTAGCAATTATGGGAAACGCTTTCTTGATATATTTATATTCCAAGAACATCAAGTACTTATTATAACATACAAGTCTTTATTGTAATGCACTGGTGGTTGGGGCTTAATAGAGAACTGCAAATATGTGACCTCAAAATCCTGCTTAGTGAAGCAAATGGGTTCTGCCATCTTGAACTCCATAATCCAAGGAGTGATAAATAGTGACAAGGTATGGGAGGCCTGAATTATGTGTGCCATGTGGCACTAAATCATCAATATTATCTTGGCGATTGTGCTGTCTATAGAAGAGTTTTGAGCAGAGGTGATATTCAGCAGGTTCTGACCAGTTCTGGAGAACTGGTAGTGGAAATTTTGAGTAGTTCGGAGAACTGGCAAATACCGCCTCTGACTGGCCCCACCCCCATCTATTCTCTGCCTCCTGAGTCCCAGCTGATTAGCTGGGTCTTCTTTGGTTGCCCTGCACAGGAGAATGGAGCTGGAAAGCAGGTTAGTGGGGTGGGGAGGGAATGGGATTTTGTAGTAACCTTCCCCTGGAGTCGTGTGGGAGTGGAGATTTTATAGTATCCTTCCCCTGCCATGGCCACCAAGCCATACCACGTCCACCAAGCCATGCCCACAAAACCGGTAGTAAAAAAATTTGAATCCCACCACTGGTTCCGAGCCTCCATTTCATACACCAGGAAATTGGCTAAGCCTACCTGGTCCTCATCTCAACCCAGCATGCAATCTCATGGATAGGCAAATACCCAGCCTCACAGAGAAGAGCTGAAGCTTTCATAGCTTTGTGCCAGACCAAATATTTTTTGACATATTAACTGGATTTGATGGGTCTTGTCCTCCTTCCAACCATAGAAAAATAACCTTGAGTAAATAGGAACGCATCCCAAATGGCAGTGAAGCAACCAAAGATTATGTCACACCAACAAATAAGGATGAGAATTAACAGGGATGAAAGAACCTAGCTAGGAATTCTTTATAGGAGTCATCTGTGAGCTATCAATTCCCTCTCTCTCCTGAATTTTCTCTTAGGAGCAGGACATTGTCATATTCCAATTTAGTATTTTTTTTCTCTCCAATCCAATTATATCTGCTCTGACTGATTATATTGATCCAGGATTTTAGGCAAAGCAATGGTTCTATCTGGCACCTTCTACTTGATCCTTCTAATGAAATCTTCTGAGCTCAACTTGACATCTTCTGAAGGGTTCTGCCATCGAGCTAAGCTATTTCACTTTATACTGGACAATAAATAATGAAACCACTGGGATATTACTGGAACAGTGTCAAAATTAATCAAGGGGAAGGATACTTTTCCCTTATAAAAACTGGTGAAACTAGAATTGATATTTATGCCCTTGTTCTCCAAGTGTCTCAAAACTGACATGAAGATAAAACCCATCCTAAGGACATTACCAGGTTTACAAAAGACAAAGCCAATTTCACTGTAATTTCATAACATCACGTTACTTTGAATTAGGGGATACACCGATAATGCCTTAGAAGTTATTTCAAGGGGATAAATGCTCATTTCTCATCGCCCAGAATCTGGTCTGCATTTGCTGAAATAATTTCTGTTAAGTTTGCATGAAGAGTCAGACGCGAAGAGCTTCAGTGAAGAGCTTATTTAGTGACTACAGCTCGAATGGACCTGACTTTGGCTGGGCTACGGCTGCTTCTTATAGCCAGCAGCCAGCAGTTTGGCTGGGCTACGGCTGCTTCTTATAGCCAGCAGCCGTAGTTTCCAGCCAATCAGAGTGCAGGGTTTTCCCGCACTTTTTAAACTAATCCTATTTGACATTTTACAAGAACAATTCAGACTAAACTAATGACATTCAAACCTACATACATAACAATTTCAGATCACTCTGGAAGTGAATCCTCTAATCAAGTAGATTAAGGAAGCTTTCGACAAGAGAATTCAGCCTTCTACTCCCTGTCTCCAAGCCAGTATCAGTAAACAAAACCTCCCTGTGAGCTTTCTCATATTTGTGGCAAGTCCCTTAATAAACACTAAACTGCCATTTCTCTTGGTCCAGTGGGTGAAACAAGCACAGTTGATTGATTATATGCCAGGGGTAGAAATTCATAAACATGCTAACCAGGTGCCTGAAGAATCATCCTATACTTATTTATCAGAATTATCAATATTCCCAAACATCAAAATGATTTATGTCCAAAGCTTGGCAATCACATATAATCATAAGGAATGAGCCATCGGTTGCCCATTCATCACATCCCAAATCCACCACCTGAGGTGACCTCCTCACTCTGTCTAATCAAAGGTGGTATTCAGCAGGTTCTGACCATTTCTGGAGAACCAGTAGCAGAAATTTTGAGTAGTTCAGAGAACCGGCAAATCCCACCTCTGACTGGCCCCGCCCCCATCTATTCTCCACCTCCCGAGTCCCAGATGATTGGCTGGGTCTCCTTTGATTGCCCTACAACCAAAATGGGGTGGGGAGGGAAGGGGGATTTTGCAGTATCCTTCCCCTGCCACACCCATCAAGCCAAGCCAAGCCCACAGAACACCATGCCCACCAAGCCATGCCCATAGCTGATCAGCTGGGTCTTCTTTGGTTGCCCTGCACAGGAGAACGGAGCTGGAAATCAGGTTAGTGGGGTGGGGAGGGAATGGAGAGTTTGCAGTATCCTTCCCCTGCCATGCCCACCAAACTACACCCACCAAGACACAACACGCCCACCATGAGCTTTGGTGGCTCAGGCTGTTAAATGCCTGCTCTTAAGATCCAGCTGTCTACAATTACTGTAGGCTCGAATCCCACCAGGCTCAAGGTTGACTCAGCCTTCCATCCTCTCGAGGTAGGTAAATTGAGGACCCAAGATTGTTGGGGGCAATTAGCTGACCTTGTAAAAATGTCGCTTAGTAATAAGCAGGCATATACAATGGAATGAAGGCTATTGCTGAGCGCATTGGGTTGTGCTCCAAAAATTGTAAGCCGCCCTGAGTCTTCGGAGAAGGGCGGCATATAAATGTAATTAAAAAAAAAAAGACATGCCCACAGAACCAGTAGTAAAAAAAATTGAATCCCACCACTATGTCTAAAGGTATTGCTCAATCAACGAACCAGGATTGCTGAGAGATGGCAGCAGTTGGTGTGTATGTGAACATTCCTCAAAACAGGAGTTAAACAGTGATTATTGAAGCAGATTTAATAACTATAGCTGAAAGAAGTTTGCTTGTTGTTATAGGAAATACATTACTACCTAGCTAATTACATCTCACTGGAATGAAAGTCAAAGGATATGTTCTATGTGCATGGCTAGCAAGAAAGGATGAAGTAGATTAGCAATCGAATTGACAAAGTAATAGGCAAAGGAGAAACACAAGGTAAACCAATAAAGGAGAATATTTGTAGCTCAGGATTGAAATGAGGGGCTCTTGGTGCTTGGTTGCTTTCTTGCAGAGGTTTCATGACCCAACTAGGTAATATGCTAGTGCACTGATGATGTTATAGCAATAGCAATAGCACTTATACTGCTTTACAGTGCTTTACAGCCCTCTCTAAGCAGTTTACAGAGTCAGCATAATTGCCCCCAACAATCTGGGTCCTCATTTTACCCACCTCAGAAGGATGGAAGGCTGAGTCAACCTTGAGCCTGGTGAAATTCGAACTGCCAAACTGCAGGCAACTGGCTGCAGCAGAAGTAGCCTGCAGTACGGCACTCTAACCACTGTGCCACCAAGGCTCCTGATATGTTTGGGTTTGGATAATGAAACATCACCAAGATAACAACCAAGCTCAGAGAGCACCAAGGATCGCTCACAGTGTAAACCCTTAACCACGGGTGTCAAACTCAATTTCATTGAGTGCCGCATCAGAGTTGTGTTTGACCTCGGGGGGGGGGGGCATGGCCATGGTGGGCATGGCCAGCTTGACATCACTCATATCAGGAGCACCTGTGGTGGCCAAGTGCTATGGCAGGACTTCCCTCAGACCCTTCCTCACTCACATTATAATGTCCTTCCTTCCTTCCTTTTCTCCTTTTTCCTTCCCTCTTCATCCTTACTTCTTCCTTCCCCTCTTTTCTTATTTGTTGTTCCTTGTTCCCTTCCCATCTTTCCTTCTTTTTCTTTTTCTTTCTCTTTCCCTTTCTCCTTTCCTGTCCCTTCTTGCATGCTCAAATGCATGCAATGCTCAAATGCATTGTCTTATTTTTAGTTTGTTTTGCTAACCTTTTGCCAGCGAAAACAGAGCCCGGTGGGGGGCGTGTACAGCCTGTGCGCAGACCCCTCCCCCCATGCCCTGTTTTTGGCTGTGACAGCCTCCTGCAATCCTCTGCCAGCAAAAATGGAGCTGGGGGGTCACACGTCTTGAGTTTGGCACCCTGCCTTTAACCCTCTAGCTCCACGCTATTAGGTCTCTTTTAGTCAGGGACTGCCATAAAGAAGAGGTAGTCAAGATATTCTCCAAAGCACCTGAGGGCAGGACAAAAAACTAATCAAGGAGAGAAGCAACCTAGAACTAAGGATAAATTTCCTGACAGTTAGAACAATTAATCAGTGGAACAACTTGCCTCCAGAGGTTGTGGATGCTCCAACACTGGAAGTTTTTAAAAAGATGTTGGATAACCATGTCTGAAGTGGTGTAGGGTTTTGGACTAGAAGAGGGTTGGACTAGAAGACCTCCAAGGTCCCTTCCAACTCTGTTATTCTATTCTATTCTATTCTATTCTATTCTATTCTATTCTATTCCATTCCATTCCATTCCATTAAATTCCATTATATTCTAGTCAGTCGATAATGAAGTGAGGAACCACCAATATCATTGTATTTGCACCTCAGCAGATGCAGAACAAAGCTGCCCTTCTGGAAATGTTCACTTCTAATGTTCACCAGTTCTCATTCTATGGAGATGGATGGATCCAGGGGTGGGATTCAAATTGTTTAACAACCGGTTCTGTGGGTGTGGCTCAGTTGGTGGCCATGGCTTGGTGGTCATGTGACTGGCTGGGCATGGCCAACTCAATATCACTCACATCGAGGCACACATCTCCTCGCCTGGCCTCTCATGAGTGTGGGGATGCTGCAACAGTCGTAAGTGTGAAAAACAGTCATAAGTCACTTTTTTCAGTGCCATTGTAACTTTGAATGGTCACTCCACGCAAGCAAAGTATCAACAAAGGAGGAACAAAAACTCCAGAGAAGTTCCAGAGACAGGAAGTCTAGTCCTGCCAAGAATGTAATAAGGGTTAATGAGAGGCAGTTTCTGTAAGCAACACCAGAATGTTTCCTTCCTGCCTTCCTTACGGGATTAGGCCAGTAATTTCTTCTAACAACTGGTACTCTGAACTGCTTAGAATGTTAACAACCGGTTCTAGCGAGTAGGTATGAACCTGTAGAATCCCACCCCTGGATAGATCATCACTATATCAAACTTTCAGAACATTCTTCACCTTTTAGCAAGCAATGGTTCAGCTTCCAAAAAGCATCAATCCATAAAAGGTGTCACCCTTGCTTTATGGATTCTGAATCCAGCACGAGAAAAGAGAGTCCATCCAGGTCTTCATAATATATCCTTTGGTTGAGTTTGAGGGGGAAAATACCTTCTTCTTTTTTTTCAGGTACTAACTCAGGTTGCAAATGAATTGCTCTCACAATGTGGCTAAGTCTTTATCAGGCACACCTTCTCCTTCCCAAATATAATCAAATCTTTGTGGTGGTTTTGTGAATTAGAGAAGCAATTACTTGGGCCTATGCCAAACCACAAGGCCAATTTTCATGCCAGAATGTCAATGAAGTTTGACACCTGGCCTCAGGGGGTATAAAACCTACAATCCTGGCCTCTTTGAAGATCTGAACCACAGCTATGTGGAAATATTTAAAATCTATCGTTCCCCTCTCCCACCTCCCCCTCTGTAAGACAGGTTTCTATAGACAGTGCTTCTACCACTGAATTAAGTCTTATTTGACAGGAAATCTTAAATAAAAACGAGGCAGTGGGTATAAATCGAATAACCTTTTTTAAAAATAAAACCAACAGCATCTGGGTGGGCCCTCATTGCTCGAATTGCATCGGTCTCCAAAATTGGTATATGAGGGTGATAAGAAATATTCCAAAAATTGTTCACAGTGGGTTATTCAAATGTTTTTTAAGGAAAAAAATTACTGTTATTGTTTCCTAATTTGTTGCCATTTCTGCTCCCCCAAAGCAATGAATGGAACCCCCACATCTTGCACCGAGATATAATATCAGTGGTATCAAATCTGGGGACATACAATGGCAGACAATAGAAGACTTTCTGTAGAAGACATTTTTCTTTCTTTAGAGATAAATAAGAGAAAAATTGTGGACCTTAATTTTGAAAGAGAATAATGGGAACTTTTCTATTTTTCTAACATTTCCTGTTTCCTTGCACAAGTAAAACAGTAGGTCATTTATATTATATCAACCCTACATGTGTTCTCCTGAAGCGAACAAGGGGGAATCAGAAAAAAAACTCAGGATTAGCTGTTTCATTCTCATTCATTATTGCCCAGGTTGGCAACACTGAGGATTAAACTTGTAGCCTTGGATCAGTTTTCTGACAGGGAGGGATGGGTCAAGGTATCTCATGAAGCCAATTAAGGATAGAGTACAAGATCTTGCTTCGTGAATTTGCTATATGATAGTGTTAAGTTTGCATGAAGAGTCAAACGCGGGGAACTTCAGTAAAGAGTTTATTCAGTGACTACAGCTTGAATGGACCCGAGTTGGCTGGGCTATAAGTTTGCATGAAGAGTGCTTCAGTAAAGAGTTTATTCAGTGACTACAGCTCGAATGGACCCGAGTTGGCTGGGCTATGGCTGCTTATAGCCTGCAGAAGTTGCCAGCCAATGGGAGTGCAGGGTTTCTTCCCGCACTATTTAAACCAATACCATTTAACATTTTACAAGAACAGTTGAAATAAACCAATAACATTCAAACCTACATACATAACACCCCTCCCCACTAGGTTCAGTCCATACCAAACCCCAACCTATCTAATGTATTCCTTTAAATAGGTGGGGCTCTTACATGTACGTTGAGACCTTCGTGGTTCAGAAGTTTTAACATTCTCACCCAGTGAGAGGGAAATGTGTCTGCTGACATTTCCCTGCTGGGACTTCCTGTGAAAGGAGACCCTGTTAGACTGTTAGAATCTGGTCTCTCCTCCCAACCCATCTCCATTCCAATGTCAGCACCCAAGTCAGGTAGTGATGTGCAATCTTCCACTTCTAAGGATGGATCTTGGCATTGTGACAGGGTTCGGGATGGTTCCTGTCGCAATGGCTCGTTACACATGGGGTTGATTCTTGCTTGCTGATTTTCCTCCTGTTCCTCCCCTTCCCCTAGAAGTGACATCAGGTGAGGGAACCAGAGAGAGACAGGGGCGATGTTCCTGAGGGAACCTGGATCTAAGTTGATCAATGTGCCTGCTCCAGAGGAGTCCATCCTCTGTTTGTACCCTGTAAGAACGAGGGCCAGTGATGTGAGTTATTTCAGCAGGAATCCACAGAGGCTCACCTATAAGGTTCTTAGCATACACAGAATCACCCACACTGAAAGTAATAACTTTGGAAGTGGAATCCAGTGGTGCGTTGGGTGCGTAAGTGGGATGAAGGCGGTCAAGGGAAGACCTAAGTTTCCTACCCATCAAAAACTCTGCTGGGGATAAGTTAGTAGATGGGCTAGGAGTGATGTGCTGAACACTAAGAAGTTTTTCAAGCTTCTCAGTGATGTCCCCAGGACCCAGTTGCTGGAGCTTCTCTTTGGTAAAGCGTCATGCTCAGCCCGCCATTAGCCGAAGGGTGCCCAGGGGCAGTAAGGGCATGTCTGATACCCTGTTGTGCTAGAAAGGATTCAAAAATGTTAGATGTGAATTGAGGGCCATTGTCAGAGACAAGAACATCAGGTAACCCATGGGTTACAAACAGTTTTCTGAGCTGCTTGATGACAGCATCAGTTGTGGTGGATGTCATGGAAAATACCTCGAGCCATTTGGAATATGCATCTACTATAACCAGAAAAGTGTGCCCTCTAGTAGGACCTGCGAAATCAATGTGGATCCTAGACCATGGGCCCCTAGGACATTCCCATTCCTGTGTGGGAGGTGAGGCCTGACTACCTGGCAATTGGGACAAGATGCAACCCAGTTTTCAACCATTTTGTCAATACCTGGCCACCATACATAACTCCTGGCCAATCCCTTCATCCTTACAATCCCAGGATGACCCTCATGTAACATTTCCAAAACCTCTCTTTGCAGTTTTGCAGGAATAACCACCCTGTTACCCCACAAAATACATCCTCTTAATACAGATAATTCAGTTTGCCTGGACTTAAAAGGTTGGGCAAGGTGAGGTAGATCTTGAAGAGGCCAACCTTTCTTAATCCAGCCTATAACAGGTGCCAACACAGCGTCTTTGGCAGTCTCTCTGGCAATCTCAGCAGCATGGACTGGAAGCTTAGCAACAGTCTCTAGGAAAAAGGTGTGTGTTTTCAGGTTCAAAGTCCTCCTTGTGGCAAGGCAGTGGGCAACGACTCAGTGCATCAGCATGTCCAATGTCCTTGCCAGGCCTGTGAATCAGTTTGTATGAATAAGCTGCAAGAAATTCAGTCCACCTCAGCATTCTTGGTGACAGGATAGAAGGTGTAGGTTTGTCTCCTGCCACAATGCCTAATAAAGGTTTGTGATCTGTAACAATGGTAAATGACCTGCCATACAGATATTCATGAAATTTCTTGACAGCTGCAACAACTGCCAATGCCTCTTTGTCCAGTTGGCTATAATTCTTCTCTGCTTTGGTCAAAGTGCGAGAGTAAAATGCAATGGGGGCTTCCACTGGGAAGCCTGTGGCTCAAACCCCACCCCCCCACTCCAAAAAGGGATGCATCACAAGTCAGTACAACAGGCAAATTCTCAGAGAATTGTATCAATACAGCATCAGATGTGATTAGTCTCTTAATACTGTTAAATGCTGATTGTTCCTTCCTCCCCCAGATCCAAACAGCTTTTTTATAAAGCAATCTGTGCAAAGGTTCAGCAATGGATGCCTTTTGAGGTAGAAACATGTGATAAAAGTTAATGAGTCCAAGGAAGGCTTGCAAATCTGTTTTGCATTTAGGTTTAGGGGCTTCTTTGATTGCTTTAACCTTGGCATCAGTAGGGTGGATGCCATGCTTGTCAATCATGTAGCCCAGGAACTCAACTCTGTCTGCTTTGAGTGTGCATTTGTCTTCCTTGACTTTTAACCCCACTTTTCTGAATCTGGTAAGGACTTCTCTGAGTCTTTCTTGAAGCTGAGTGTCATTTTCAGCAGAGATTAACACATCATCAAAGTAAGGCACTACCCCTGGCAGTCCTTGCAGCATTCTTTCCATAAGACTTTGAAAAATGCCAGGTGCCACGCTTACTCCAAATTGTAACCTTTTACATTTGAAGGCACCTCTGTGAGTCACAATGGTTTGGGCCTCTGCAGTGGCATCATCAACTGTTAGTTGTTGATATGCCTGGGCCAAGTCCAATTTGGCAAAGACTGTACCCCTGCCAAGTGAATGTAGTAGATGATGCACAACTGGCACTGGGTATGCGCTCTGCTGCAGCACATGGTTCAGTGTCCCCTTATAGTCACCACAGATTCTTACTGACCCATCAGTCTTGACTGGTGTGACTATGGGTGTCTCCCATCTGGAGTGGTCAGCGGGCTCTAAAAACCCTTGAGCAATTAATTTGTCTAATTGTGCATCAATTTTTTCCTTTAAAGCAAATGGAACCCCCCTGGGCTTTAAATGAATTGGGGGCACCTTGGGATCTAGGTTGAAAGTGATAGGGGTCCCCATATACTTGCCCAATCCTTCGCTGAAGACCTCTGGAAACTCAGACTTCAAGGCCTCCTCCCATTCAGAGTTGCTCACGTGATTGATGCCAGTCACCTCGATGCCTAGTGGCTTGAACCACTCAAGTCCCAGCAAGTCTGGGTGATCCTTGTCCACGATGGTCAGGGGCAAACGTTTGGTGTGGCCTTTAAACTGCACGTTGAAATCTCTTGCTCCAACTACTGGAATCTTGTTCCCTTGGTAGTCTTTAAGAGTCAGTGCTTGCTTCTGGAAATGTTTCTTCTGAATGTTGGAAAGTAGCCTGTGAATAGTGTCCCATGACACCATAGATAAGTAAGAGCCTGAGTCCACTTCCATTTGGCAAGGCCTTCCTTCAATGAACACCTTCACGTGTACTTTTCTGCTTTTCAAGGGTGAAGAATGACCAATGGTGATTGTTTGGTGAGTTTCATTCTTCCCATTTGCTTCTGAATTGCACCCCATCTTTTCAATGAAGTTGTTGGGCTTAAAATCCTTTCCAGGAAATTTCTTCCTACTAGGTGGAGTTCTGGATGATTTGCAGACTCTGGCTAGGTGACCCCTTTTCTCACAACGTAGGCAGATGGTGTCTAAGAACTTGCATTCAGTGTGGGATGCCCCCACAGCCTCTGCAATAAAATTCTTGCCTCTTTCTCCCAGGGTCTTTCCTTTTCTTCTCCATTCTGAGTCTAAAAATCCCTTCCTCCACCTCATTGCAATCTGAATCAGAGTCTATTTGTTCGCAATGGGTTGTTGTGGATTTTTCCCCATCAGAATGGCTTGAGGCCTGGCTTGAGGCCTTGTTAATCTTTTTCATGGCCGCTGCTGAGGACTTGGTGGCTTCTGCTGAAACAGCTTCTTCAATGGCCTCCTTAAACGTGATCTTAGGTTTCATTAACAGTTTGCTTTGTAAGACCTTATCTTTGAGGCCTAAAACAAACCGATCACGCATTGCCTCTTCTAAGTTGGTAAAGTCACAAGCACCCCCAATGTCCCTTAAACTTGCCACGAAGTCATTAACATTCTCACTTTCCCCTTGATCCCGACGGTAAAACTCATGTCTCTTAATGAGGCACGATATTTGTGGGGCGTAATGGGCTCTTAAAAGCTTCTCCAAATCAGGCCATTCCATTACCTTCAGTTCTGCAGCTCCCGCCAACGCCTTCGCCATCTTGAAGACTGCCAGACCGCAGTGTGTGAGAAATACCGCCCTCTTCCGTCTCTCAGGAATGTCGGCGAGGTCGTTTCCTTCCAGGTACATCTGGAAGCGATCCGATTCCCAGTCTTCCGCCGCCGGATCGAATGGGGCTGGGGGGGTGTTCAGCGCAGCCATCTCGCTCTTCTGTTTGTCTTTCGCATTGTCTTCTCTTCAGGGAAATCCCACCTTCGTCGCCAGTGTTAAGTCTGCATGAAGAGTCAGACATGAAGAGTTCCAGCAAAGAGTTTATTCAGTGACTACAGCTCAAATGGACCCGAGTTGGCTTGGCTACGGCTGCCTCTTATAGCCTGCAGCCGTGGTTGCCAGCCAATGGGAGTGCAGGGTTTCTTCCCGCAGTATTTAAACCAATACCATTTGACATTTTACAAGAACAGTTCAAATAATAATAGACTATGAATAACAGTTCATAGTCACGCCAGTCAAGGCTGATGGGTCAGTGAGAATCTGTGGGGACTATAAGGGGACACTTAACCATGCGCTGCAGCAGCGCGCATACCCAGTGCCAGTTGTGCATCATCTGCTCCATTCCCTTGGCAGGGGTACAGTCTTTGCCAAACTGGACGTGGCCCAGGCATATCAACAATTAACAGTTGATGATGCCACTGCAGAGGCCCAAACAATTGTGACTCACAGAGGTGCCTTCAAATGTAAAAGGTTACAATTTGGAGTAAGCGTGGCACCTGGCATTTTTCAAAGTCTTATGGAAAGAATGCTGCAAGGACTGCCAGGGGTAGTGCCTTACTTTGATGATGTGTTAATCTCTGCTGAAAATGACACTCAGCTTCAAGAAAGACTCAGAGAAGTCCTTACCAGATTCAGAAAAGTGGGGTTAAAAGTCAAGGAAGACAAATGCACACTCAAAGCAGACAGAGTTGAGTTCCTGGGCTACATGATTGACAAGCATGGCATCCACCCTACTGATGCCAAAGTTAAAGCAATCAAGGAAGCCCCTAAACCTAAATGCAAGACAGATTTGCAAGCCTTCCTTGGACTCATTAACTTTTATCCCATGTTTCTACCTCACAAGGCATCCATTGCTGAACCTTTACATCGCCTTCTTGATAAGAAGGCTGTTTGGATCTGGGGGAGGAAGGAACAATCAGCATTTAACAGTATTAAGAGACTAATCACATCTGATGCTGTATTGATACAATTCTCTGAGAATTTGCCTGTTCTGACTTGTGATGCATCCCCTTTTGGAGTGGGGGGGGGTTGAGTCACAGGCTTCTCAGTGGAAGGGAAGCTCCTATTGCATTTTACTCTCGCACTTTGTCCAAAGCAGAGAAGAATTATAGCCAACTGGACAAGGAGGCATTAGCAGTTGTTGCAGCTGTTAAGAAATTTCATGAATATCTGTATGGCAGGTCATTCACCATTGTTACAGATCACAAACCTTTATTAGGCATTGTGGCAGGAGACAAACCTACACCTAATATCCTGTCACCAAGAATGCTGAGGTGGACTGAATTTCTTGCAGCTTATTCATACAAACTGATTCACAGGCCTGGCAAGGACATTGGACATGCTGATGCACTGAGTCGTTGCCCACTGCCTTGCCACAAGGAGGACTTTGAACCTGAAAACACACACCTTTTTCCTAGAGACTGTTGCTAAGCTTCCAGTCCATGCTGCTGAGATTGCCAGAGAGACTGCCAAAGACGCTGTGTTGGCACCTGTTATAGGCTGGATTAAGAAAGGTTGGCCTCTTCAAGATCTACCTCACCTTGCCCAACCTTTTAAGTCCAGGCAAACTGAATTATCTGTATTAAGAGGATGTATTTTGTGGGGTAACAGGGTGGTTATTCCTGCAAAACTGCAAAGGGAGGTTTTGGAAATGTTGCATGAGGGTCATCCTGGGATTGTAAGGATGAAGGGATTGGCCAGGAGTTATGTGTGGTGGCCAGGTATTGACAAAATGGTTGAAAACTGGGTTGCATCTTGTCCCAATTGCCAGGTAGTCAGGCCTGCCCCACCTCACCCCACACAGGAATGGGAATGTCCTAGGGGCCCATGGTCTAGGATCCACATTGATTTCGCAGGCCCTACTAGAGGGCACACTTTTCTAGTTATAGTAGATGCATATTCCAAATGGCTAGAGGTAATTCCCATGACATCCACTACAACTGAGGCTGTCATCAAGCAGCTCAGAAAATTGTTTGCAACCCATGGGTTACCAGATGTCCTTGTCTCTGACAATGGCCCTCAATTCACATCTAACATTTTTGAATCCTTTCTAGCACAACAGGGTATCAGACATGCCCTCACTGCCCCTGGGCACCCTTCAGCTAATGGCCGGGCTGAACGCATGGTACGCTTTACCAAAGAGAAGCTTCAGCAGTTGGGTCCTGGGGACATCACTGAGAAGCTTGAAAAACTTCTTAGTGTTCAGCACATCGCTCCTAGCCCATCAAATAACTTATCCCCAGCAGAGTTGTTGATGGGTAGGAAACTTAGGTCTTCCCTTGACCGCCTTCATCCCACTTACGCACCCAATGCACCACTGGATTCCACTTCCAAAGTTCGTTCTTTCAGTGTGGGAGATTCTGTATATGCTAGGAACCTTATAGGTGAACCTTTCTGGATTCCTGCTGAAATAACGTACGCGTAAGAGCCCCACCTATTTAAAGGAATACATTAGATAGGTTGGGGTTTGGTATGGACTGAACCTAGTGGGGAGGGGTGTTATGTATGTAGGTTTGAATGTTATTGGTTTATTTGAACTGTTCTTGTAAAATGTCAAATGGTATTGGTTTAAATAGTGCGGGAAGAAACCCTGCACTCCCATTGGCTGGCAACCATGGCTGCAGGCTATAAGAGGCAGCCGTAGCCACGCCAACTTGGGTCCATTCGAGCTGTAGTCACTGAATAAACTCTTTGCTGGAACTCTTCGCGTCTGACTCTTCATGCAGACTTAACAATAACAATCTTCAAATGTCTGAAGAGCTATCATATAGAAAAGGGAGTGAATTTTATCGCTCCAGGTGATGGGACCAGACACAGTAGATTAAAAACACTAAGTTCAACCTAGCCATCAAGTTGGGATTCAATTAGCTGGGAAGCCACTAGAAAAGGCTAATCCATAAACTGGTAAATTCTTCACTAGAGATTTTCATACAGAGATTGAATGCTTATCTTTCAGAGACTGTGATGACCGGAGCATGGCACAAAAGCAACAAAGTCACAAAAGTAGGTAAAGTCCCTTTAATTCCTCCAACTTGGCCCCCAATGTCCAGTTATCATCTGCTGGAGAGAAAACTCTCCCAAGAACAATTTTTAAAGGGAAAAAATTCAGTCCGACCCCAAAGCCGCCCTGAGTCCTTAGGGAGAGAGGGCGGCATACAAGTCTAATAAATTATTATTATTAAGTACATATAAATTATAAATAAAAACCAACACAAACCATGCTGCAGCAATTAACGAGACAAGGCAAGGTAAGGAATTTCAGAATTCAAAAGATAAGGAAACACACATGTTGGAAGGACGCCAGAACCCAGATAAGACTTGACAAGCAAAGATAATGCACGCTTTGCTTCCAGCAAGGTGCTGTGCGCAAACACCTTTATATCCTGTTTTCCCAGCTGCAGCTAATGAAGGGAATCAGCCTTTTTCTCCCCTGTAACCCACGTTGTTCCCTTATCCATTCCTCCCTGCGTGCCCTAGGATGAAGAGGGGGTGGGCCTGGGTCTTTCTCTGAATGCCCAGCCGGACTGTGCCCTTCCCCAGTTTCCTCCATAGTCACCGGAGCCACACTCCAACTCCCTGTCAGCTGTTCGACCTCCCCCTCAGAATCAGATTCCAACAGGGGCATGACAGAGATACACTAATGCAGGGATGTGAACCTCAAGGCCTGAGGGCCAGATCCAGCCCGCAAGGTGCTTAGATCTGGCCCATGAGGCCACACTGGAAATAGTGAAGGACTGGCCCACGGTGCCTCTGCTAGTGAAAACGGTGCTTGCGAGGGCTGCACACAGCCCTCCCGAGCTCTGTTTTCTCTGGCAGAGGGTTTCAGGAGGTGATCCCAGCCAAAAATAGAGTTTGTAAGGGCTGTGCATGCCTCCCCAGCTCCATTTTCTCTGGCAGAGGGTTGCAGGAAGCCATCACAACCAAAAACAGTGCTCAGGAGCCCATTTTCACTGGCAGAGTGCTCAGGCCACCACATATGCCCGCCCCTGACACAAGTGACATGATGCTGGCCACATCCCCTGGCCATGCCCCCACCTCCCACGAGGTCAAACACAACCCTGATGCCGCCCTCAATGAAATCAAGTTTGACACCTCTGCTCTAATGGATTCTGCACTGAGCAGGAAGTTGGATTAGATGACTTCCAAAATCCAAGTCTATGATTCTACAATTTAAAAAAAATCAGTTTTCCTCAGGAATGAAGGCTGTGGGTTGCCTCGCGTTCCATGATCAGTGACCAAGATCTTAAAAATGTAAAAGGATAGGAAACATGGATCATTGGTTGCTATTTATCTCTAATTGCCAGCATGTTTTGTCACCTACAGCTTCTACAGCTACTCAATGGCCATGGTTCTCCTCTTCTAAAATAAACAATGAAAAAAATAAGCAATGCAATTATAATAAACAGAGACAGGTGCTTCAGAAAAGATAGGAAAGTTGCAGATGATGAAAAGGAGAGGTCTGTGAAAGGGCAGCAATTATTGCAGCTTTGTGAGTAGCAAAATTCTTTCAAACCCCATCAGCCTAAAGAGACCTGTGTTTAGTCACCGATTCACTAAGAGCTCCTCTCTTCTCACACAAATAAGCAGTGAATCGGGTTCTGTGATTGGCATTTCCTGAGGATATCATGCTACCTTGGATCACAATGTCCCCTGTGCCTTAACCTTATCTCTGGCAATCTCAGCCTATTGAAAAATAGAGGTATGGCTTGTCCTTTTACAATAATTTAGCACTTCTGGTTTGGATGTCTGCAGCTGAACGAGAAAACAAGGAGGTAGCTCATAAACAGATTTTTATGCATGTACAAATATTGGAAAGATCAGTCAGGCAATTATACATTATGTTCTGCCAAGTGTTTTGGAGAAGGTGTCCATTTTTTTTCTGTCTCTCCTTTTTCAGCATCTCCTAATAAATTTAGGAGAACTCTAAGTACATCTGCTGCCAGATCTCCTTTACCTCCCCACCCCTCTTTGTAGCTAAATAAAAATATTGTGTGAAATAAACATAGCAACATATGGAAAGTACAAGAGCACCCTGTGCCTTCATTTTTAGGAGATTGGCAGTAATGCAGCCCTGTGCAAAAGCTCACCTAACTTGCTCCTCCTTTGACGAAATGTTTTTTCAGGAAGCAGTATACCCAATCTGGAACCCATCAGTGCTTCCCACCAGTAAATTAGAATAAAAACATTCTGGTAATCACGTTTCCAAACCTTTGGATTCTCAAGGGGAAAAAAACATCTTGAAACGCAGGATTCAGACCTCATTGTGCAGGTAATACACCCCATAAATTGTTTTGAAATCTTTGTGGGATTTCACCCATCTCTGCCTTTCAGAAACCACTGTCCAATGGTCTAGGTATCTCTGAGATAAAGAAGGCTCTACAGTTCTCCAATTTATAGTTCTCCATTCCTTTCTTAAATTTCAACTCAACATGTGTGGAAATGTGAAAACGGGTCTCCTGGGAGATGCACATTAATTCTGCAGTTGAGTTATGGGGGGGGAGGAATGGAGTGGGGATGAAGGTGAAATTAAGTAGCCCAAACCTTGTTCTTCTAGCTACCTTTTCAACAAGCTACATGGAACCATAATTTGACTTGGTCTAGTGGTTAAGGCATCAGGCCATGATGTAAAAAAGATATTGAGACTCTAGAAAGAGTGCAGAGAGGAGCAACAAAGATGATTATGGGACTGGAGGCTAAAACATATGTAGAACAGTTGCAGGAACTAGTTTACTGAAAAGAAGGACCAGGGAGACATGATAGCAGTGTTCCAATATTTCAGGGGCTGCCACTAAGAAGAGGGAGTCAAGCTATTCTCCAAATCACCTAAAGGCAGGACAAGAAGCAATGGGTGGAAACTAATCAAGGAGAGAAGCAACCTAGAACTAAGGAGAAATTTCCTGACAGTTAGAACAATTAATCAGTGGAACGACTTGCCTCCAGAAGTTGTGAATGCTCCAACACTGGACATTTTTAAAAAGATGTTGGATAACCATTTGTCTGAAATGGTACAGGGTTTTCTGCCTTAGCAGGTGGTTGGACTACAAGACCTCTCAGGTCCCTTTCAACTCTGTTATTCTATTCTAAAGCAGGAGACACTGAGTTCTGGTCTCACCTTAACCATGAAAGAAAGCTAGGTGACCTTGGGCCAGTCTCTCTTTCTCAGCCCAACTCACCTCACAGGCTTGTTGTTGTGGGGACAACAGGAAGAAGCTGTTTTGGATGTGTTTGCTGCCTTGAATTATTTGCAAAAATAATGAAGGTATAACTTTAGGAAAACACAAGGATGGGGGAAGGTTGTTTTGAGCTCCCCCTTGTTTTATTGTGTCTTATATTACAATGTATTTCTCCCCTCTTATTCTTTTTCCCCTTTGAGGTTCACCAACTAATAAAAAGGAATGTGAGAAATCTCAAATCTTAAAAGAACTCTTGGACTCTAATAGTACTTATATACCAGCAATAGCACTTATATAATTATATAGCAATTAGACATATACCACTTCACAATGCTTTACAGCACTCCATGGGCAGTTTACAATGACAGCAGTGTGCTCCCAACCATTTGGGTCCTCATTTTACCAAACTCAGAAGGATGGAAGGCTGAGTCAACCTTGAGCTGATGAGAATCGAACTGCTGGCAGTTGGCAGACTTAACCTGCAATACTGCATTCTAACCACTGTGCCTCCACAGCTCTTAGACTTAGTCAAGCAACTAAAATGCTTGCTTGCTTTTCATAAAAAGTACTGAACCTTCAGAATAATTTGAGAGACTAATCCTAACTTAGAGCAATGGTACCTTTTACAGAGGACAGCTTGCTCAAAGCTCTTTCAATATTGGCAATGTTCTGAAGGCTGGGAGGCTACAGACGTGGTCTGTCCTTGAAGAGGTAGGCCTGGGAGAAGGTTGGGCATCAAAAGACAACCCTACATAGCTTTGGATCTGTTGCTTAACTAAAACATACACACTATAAGTATTTGGATTATTGATGGCACAGTAAATTTCCAATCTTAAATGTCCATTATACGGCTAGTCCACGACTTACAACCACAATTGACCCCAGAATTTCTGTTGCTTAAGTGAAACATTTCTTAAGAATGTTGTCCCATTTTATGACCTTTCTTAGCATAGTTGTTAAGTGGATCAGTGTACTTGTTAAATTGGTAACATGACTATTAAGGGAATCTGGTTTCCCCATTGACTTTGCTTGTTAGAAGGTCACAGCAGCTGATCACATGACCTCAAAGCACTGCAACCATCATACATATGAGTCAGCTGCCAAGCATCTGAATTTTGATCACATACCAATGGGGTTGCTATAACAGTCAGAAGTGTGGGGGAAAAAAGTCATAAGTCACTTTTTCAAGTTGTAACTTCAAACTAAATGAACTATGGTAAGTCAAGGCCTACCTGTAAAAGTCAATCCACAATCAGATGAGTAATAGTGTGTTTATACTACAAAAGATTAGTAAATCTGGTTGAATTCTTCCTTCGCATCTTGTCAACCTCTTCCTACTTCAGATAGCCCCAGGAGAATTTAATGTTTGATACTTTTAGAGGTGAAATCTGGTAAGTTCTTTTTTCATGTATGGTGTCAGTGGTGGGATTAAAAAAAATTACTACCAGTTCTGTGGGGCGTGGCTTGGTTGGTGTGGCTTGGTGGGCGTGGCAGGGGAAGGATACCATAAAATCTCCATTCCCACCCCACTCCAGGGGAAGGTTACTGTAAAATCCCCATTGCCTCCCCACTCCAGGGGAAGGATACTGTAAAATCTCCATTCCCTCCCCATCCCACTAACCTGTTTTCCAGCTCCGTTCTCCTGTGCAGGGCAACAAAAGAAGACCCAGACAATCAGCTGGGACTTGGGAGGCGGAGAAGAGATGGGGGTGGAGCCAGTCTGAGGTGGTATTTGCTGGTTCTCCGAACTACTCAAAATTTCCACTACCGGTTCTCCAGAACTGGTCAGAACCTGCTGAATACCATCTCTGGTGTCACTCTTGGTAGTTAGAGGGACTGGTGATAGTGGGCCATGTATAAGGCTTTGCGCTCTGTTTATAACATTTCCTTCAGAGCAAACTTGGAGGAAGAAACTCATGTATCAACCCATCTCTTATCAGCTAAATGTGTTGAAGTTTTGAGCAATGTTGCCAAGTGTAGCTTAATAGCCATCTGTAGCCAGGGATTGCTCAGAGTGGTTTAAGTGTATTAACATTCCGTTTGTTGCTAATTGATTGGTTGTGGGTGGCCTTTTGTAAATTTTTAATATGCTTGGCGATCTTGAATTGGAGACCGGGACTTTTACTTAAGTCTCCTTTTCTTTCTTCAAAGGATGTTACAAACTCTTCCTTTCCAGAAATTAATTCTTCTGAGAGATTTTTGTGAGCCACTTGCAATGAAATACGCACACATGCACACACCCCTTTCTTTCTCTTGGCTTGCTTTTGTACAAACACAACTTGGAATGCAGACTTCAGAGCCACAACACTGACTTCTTAATTGGAGACAGAATGAGGAATTCACTGACCTGTCTATTTACATTAAATTCTGATATATTTATAATGTTAAACTTATATTCTGTGTAGATATCTTCATAATTCTTCAAGGAAGGCTAGCTGAAGAGTAGTACAGAGAAAGGAAGAATATGTTCACATCCTTCTTACTTTATTTTTTCTTTGCAGCTACATATGTAACAGCATTTTAGAGACTTAATATCCAGAGTAAAACAAATTATGGATTCAACCAATATTATATGAGTAGCGGTGGCACAGTGGTTAAAGCGCAGTACTGCAGGCTACTTCTGCTGACTGCCAGCTGCCTGCAATTGGGCAGTTCAAATCTCACCAGGCTTCAAGGTAGACTCAGCCTTCCATCCTTCTGAGGTGGGTAAAATGAGTGTTCAGATTGTTGAGGACAATATGCTAACTCTGTAAACCACTTAGAGAGGGCTGTAGAAGCACTGTAAAGCGGTATATAAGTCTAAGCGCTATTGCTATTATGTCCAGCCCATAAAATTACTTGCAACAAGAGAAGAGTTTCCTTAATTTCTTTGAGGATTTGCAAAGTGATCTGGAGCTGAGATCACTGGGATCTCAAACACAAGAACCATGAATCTACGAAAATCTCTCAGCCGATTTTTTTTTTTTTTGGCTATTTTACATTTTAGATTGCAAGAAAGGGACAATATATTTCATTTATTTATTTATTTATTTAATTTATTTTGTCAATAGCTTACAAGATAATAAGTATAAGGATAAACATAGTTATGAATACATGAAATGAATACATATAAAATAAAAGAAACAATAGGACAGGAACAGTAGGCACGTTGGTGCACTTATGCACGCCCTCTACAGACCTCTTAGGAAAGGGGTGAGGTCAATAGTAGACAGTCTAAGGTTAAAGTTTTGGCGGTTTGGAGAAGAAACCACAGAGTCAGGTAGAGTATTCCAAACATTGACCACTGTTGTTGAAGTCGTATAGTCCTCAACTTAACGACCATAATTGAGCCCAAAATTTCTGTTGCTAAGTGAGACAGTTGTTAAGTGAGCCTTCCCCCATTTTACAACCTCACTTGCCATAGTTGTTCACTGGATTACTGCAGATGTTAAGTTTTGCTTGTCAGAAGGTGGCAAAAAGTGATCACCTGATCCCGGGACACTGCAATGGTCATAAATATGAGTCCATTGCCCAGCACCTGAAGTTTGATCACGTGACCATGCAGGTGCTGCAATGGTCATAAGCAGTGGTGGGATTCAAAACTTTTTACTACTGGTTCTGTGGGCATGGCTTGGTGGGTGTGGCAGGGGAAGGATACTGCAAAATCCCATTCCCTCCCCACCCTACTAACCTGCTTTCCAGCACCGTTCTCCTGTGCAGGGCAACAAAAGAAGATCCAGCTGATCAGCAATCTTTTTTTTTTTGCATGAATAAAAGAACATGTAAAGTTGGGGAGATCGTGGTGGCGTTTCTCTGAACATGAGCTACCTCACAAACCTCTTTCATTAAGTCCTTCATGGCATGGGGCCAGGTTATCTGAGGAACCAAGGAGCACGGTGGTTCCAGTGGTAGTATTCAATTTTTTTTATTACCGGTTCTGTGGGCATGGCTTGGTGGGCATGGTGTGGCTTGATGGGTGTGGCATAGCTTGGTGGGTGTGGCTTGGTGGGCATGGCAGGGGAAGAATACTGCAAAATTTTTTATTATTATTATTATTATTATTATTATTATTATTATTATTATTATTATTATTTAGACTTGTATGCCGCCCTTCTCCCTAAGGACTCAGGGCAGCGAACATATAAAAAGAATACATTTACAATAAAAAAAATTAAACAAATACAAGTCTATAAATTACTAAAAATTAAATTAAGACCATTAAAATTACGACAGTAAAAACAATACAATTAAAACAACCCAACCCCAGGTCAATCCAGGCTGGCCTGCTGAAACAGCCAAGTCTTCAGGTCTTGACGAAAGGAGCAGAGATCAGGGGCCAAACGAAGATCTGCAGGGAGCTGATTCCATAGGATGGGCGCTCCCACAGAAAAGGCCCTAGCCCTGGGGACCGCCAGCCGACAGTGCCTAACCAACAGTATTCCCAGGAGGCCCATCCTGTGGGAGTGCACGGGGCGATCGGAGTGTGATGCTGGCAGGAGGCGTTCCCGCAAGTACCCTGGACCCAAGCCATTTAGGGCTTTGTAAGTTGCTACTAACACCTTGAAGGAAACCCGGAAGGCAACCGGCAACCAATGCAAGTCGCGCAGGAGGCGTGTAACATGGGAGTATCGAGATACCCCCATCACAGCCCGCACGGCCGCATTCTGCACCAGCTGCAACCTCCAAGTAATCCGCAAGGGCAGCCCCATGTAGAGAGCGTTGCAGTAGTCGATTCTGGAAGTGACGAGCACATGAGTGACCGTTCAAAGGGCATCTCGGCTCAGGTAAGGGCGGAGCTGGCAAACCAGCCGAACCTGGGCAAAAGCCCCCCTGGCCACAGCTCCCGCTTGCTCCTCTAGATTGAGCTGTGCATCCAGGAGGACGCCCTATCCACGGTGGGTAACACCTCCCCCCCATGACCAAAGATGGCACATCCACTGGAAACCGAGATGCCGGTAAGAACAGCCACTCAGTCTTGGCCGGATTGAGCTGGAGCCTGTTACTCCCCATCCAGGCCTGCACCGCCTCCAGGCACCGGGACATCACAGAGAGAGCATCACTGATCTGGTCTGGGGTGGAGATATAAAGCTGGGTATCATCTGCATATTGATGATTCCTCACCCCAAAACCACGGATGACCTCGCCCAGTGGCTTCATGTAGATATTAAACAGGAGAGGTGAGAGAACCGACCCCTGGGGCACCCCACAAGTGAGGGGCCTCGGAGACGACCTCTGCTCTCCTGCCAACACCGACTGCAAGCGGTCCAAAAGGTAAGAGGAGAACCACCGTAAAATGGTGCCCCCCACTCCCAACCCCCGGAGCCGCCGCAGAAGGATACCATGGTCGATGGTATCAAAAGCCGCTGAGAGATCTAAAAGGACCAGGACAGAGGAAAAGCCCCTGTCCCGAGCCCTCCAGAGATCATCCACCAGTGCGACCAATGCTGTCTCGGTGCAGGTCTAGATAATCAGTTTCCTCCAGGAATAGCGGAAGCTGCTGAACCACCACGCTCTCAACAACCTTCGCTAAAAAGCGAAGGTTGGAGACTGAACCATAGTTGTTCAAAACGGTTGGATCCAGAGCAGGCTTCTTGAGGAGGGGTCTCACCACCACCTCTTTCAAGGCGGTGGAAAAAAAACCCTTACTCAAAGAGGCGTTGACAACTGCCTGGAGCCAACTGCGTGTAACCTCCCTGGAGGCATAAACCAACCAGGAAGGACCCGGGTCCAATAAACACGTGGTGGAAGACAACCTCCACATGATCCTGTCCACTTCATCCAGGGAAACAGGGTCAAACTCAACCCAGGTAGAATCCACCAGACTCGTCGCCACTCCATCATCTAAACCCTGCCAGTCAGAGTCCAAGCCGGCCCGAATCTGAGCGATCTTATCCGCCAGATGTAGACTAAATTCCTCTGCTCTGCCCCGCAAAGGGTCCCCCCTGTTCTCCAAATGCAGGAGGGAGCGAGTGACCCTGAACAGGGCTGCAGGGCAATCATCTGCGGACGCGATCAGAGCAGAGAAGTAAGCACATCTCGCTGCTCTAATCGCATTCCAGGTAAGTCCTAATATAGGCTCTTAGCTGGACACGGTCAGATTCAGAACGACTAGTCCTCCACCTGCTCTCCAGGCATCTTCTCCGCCGCTTCATCCCCCGAAGCTCCTCCGAGAACCAAGGAGCCAAACGAGGTCTGAAGCAAGGAAAAGGCCGTAAGGGGACAACCCGGTCGAGCGCTGCCAAGGCCGCCTATTGCCAGGCGGCCACCAAAGTCTCAGCCAGGCTGTGGTCGAGGGAGGTGGGCAAGTACCCCAGGGCCATCTGAAACCTCTCCGGGTCCATCAGGCACCTGGGGTGGAACCATCATATCAGCTCCTCATCCCAGCAGCGAGGGGCAGCCGATTGGAAAACCAGCCTCAGGAGATAGTGATCTGTCCATGATAGGGGTAGGGTAACCAGTGATCCACCCCCCCAGATCGCTACACCACTGTCCCGAGACAAAAACCAGGTCGAGCGTGTTCCCCCCCTCATGAGTGGGCCCCTGAATCACCTGGGTCAGGTCCATGGCTGTCATGGATGCCATGAACTCCCGAGCCAAACCTGACGCCACTGCCAGAGAGGACAAGTTGAAGTCCCCCAGAACAATAAGCCTGGGAAACTCCACTGCGACTCCCAAGAGGGTGTCTAGCAGCTCGGGAAGGGCCATCGCAATGCAGCTGGGGGACAGGTACGCCAGCAACAGACCCAACCGACCACCTGGGCCCAACCTCAGGAGGAGGGACTCACCCACCATTCTGGGACAGTGGCCTCCCTTGGAAACAAGGTCTCCCTAATAACAATGGCTACTCCTCCGCCCCTTCCCTGAGCTCGAGACCAGTGCAGCACCCAGAAACCTGGGGGAAATAGGTCACACAGAGGGAAACCCCGCTCCGGTCCCAACCAGGTCTCCGTAATACATGCCAGATCCGCAGCCTCCTCCTCAATAAGTTCACGGAGGAGGGGTGCCTTATTAGCCATGGATCTGGCATTTACATACACCAGCCTAAGCCCAGGGACCACATCTCCCAAGACCCCAGGGGAGCGGGCAGAGACCTGAGGCTCGGAGCGCACCACCGCCGCAAAACACGGGGCGCCCCACACATAATTTGGCCCTCTGTCTCGTCCACTCCTGCCATAACCGATTGCCCTGGGGATTATCAATCCCTCCCTGCTCAGCGCGGACCCCATGGCCCCTTCACCCCGCCCTCCACTACGAGACCTCTCTCCGGCCTGGATAAACCAGACTCTAACAACAAGGGTTGAACCCCCTCCCTCCCTATCCCATTAAAACACCGAATTAAAAAATTAAAAAGACGTCCCTTAAAACCAAATTTAAAATTTAACCCCTTGGTCGCCCCATGCCACCTCTCGGGATCCCAGGATCCGTCATTAAGGTAAGCTGTCGATAACCCAGTGGGCCACCTCAAGGACAAGGGAGCAGTCCTGAGGGCCCATAACTCCGATAGCGAGTAAACACCCATAAAACAATAGATCACAATTCATAGAGGGTGGAGATGGGATAAAAACATCATACGGCTGAGGTGATAGATGTTACACAGATGTAAAGTATCTAGGTGAAGAATAAAAGGTCCAGGTATCAGTGTCCAAAAAGGTTCCACACCACAAACAGGCCTTTCACACCTGTTCAGGGGACCAGAGTCAAAATGGACAACCCACCGCTCTCTCACTGTGGTGGCCAAGACAAAATTGGAGCTGATAGGTCAGTAGTTAAACCCCTCTGTCCTCTCATGATAGAGGGTAGTCCACCCATTGTCCTCACACCATAATGGTGGCCCAACCTGAAACCACATCCTGGGGAGGGAAGAGGTCCAAGATAGATTGAGAACCATGACCGCTGTTGGTAGATGACACTGCACCCACAAGAGTGCAAACAGGAGAGTCTGGGCAGCCAAAGTGGCAGTGAAAGGCAGAAGCAGCAGACGGCCCAAGAGTAACACATGGGGTAGGCAGGAAGCCCAGGTAGAGGGTCCAGAGTCAACGCAGCTGTTAATTTCATCACCACAGCCAAGGTCCAGAGCCATAAAAACCGGCCGACCGTGGGGGTCTCTCCTCCGATGTTAATACCAACTTCCGACCCCCACCAGGCCAGTACCAGCTCACCCGACCCGGCCAACGCCCAACGGAGCCAACACTCCAGGCTAGAGTCAGTCCAGCCAACTGTTGTTTCCAACCAGCCAATGCCCAACGGTGCTGGCACTCCAGGCTCGGAGCACTCCAGCCATCCATCACTACCAACTCCTCCGCTTCCACCTGGGCTCCCACCAAAGCTGTTGAAGCCACCAAGACCGCCAAGCTGACGAGACCGCCCAGGTCGCTGGGCCGCCAAAAGCGCCACCAGGGCAACCAAGAGCATCGTCGGCTAGCCCAGCAGCCGACAGCAACAACACCCAGGGCCGCCGCCCCCGCCGCCACAGCCCCCACCGCCGCAGCCTCCACAGCCACCGAAGCCGCCAAAGTCTCCACCGCGGCCGGAGCCTCCGTCGAAGCAGCCGCCATCTCCGCTGCCTCCGCTGTCCACACCGCCGCAGCCTCCTCAGCCACCGAAGCCACCGAAGTCACCGCCGCGGCCGGAGCCTCCATCGAAGCAGCCACCATCTCCGCTGCCTCCGCCGCCCACACCGCCACAGCCTCCTCAGCCACCGGCCACCGGTCACGCTGCCGGAGCCTCCGCCGAAGCAGCCGCCATCTCCGCTGCCTCCGCCGCCTCTGCCGCCGCAGCCTCCACAGCCACCGAAGTCACCGCCAAAGCCGCCAAAGCTGTTGCTGCCACCGGGACCTCCACCGAAACAGCCGCCATTTCCCCCACCGCCGGGACTAGCAGCCGAAGTCGAAAACCCGGCTGCAGACTCACCACCGACCAAGCCGGGCTGAAAACAGCTCAGCTACACACCTAGACCCTCCTGGACAAATCCCAGAGGGTCCAACAGCGTCAGGGGGGTCTCCACCACCACACACCACCAAAACAAACAGCCACCCCTGGAGAGCTTACTCAGCAAGGAACCACCATCTTGGGCATGCGCAAACCAAATCCCCATTCCCCTTCCAGAGGAAGGATACTGCAAAATCCCATTCCCTCCCCATCCCACTAACCTGCTTTTCAGCTCCGTTCTCCTGTGCAGGGCAACCAAAGAAGACCCAGCCAATCAGCTGGGACTCAGGAGGCAGAGAATAGATAGGGGCGGGGCCAGTCAGAGGCAGTATTTGCCAGTTCTCCAAACTGCTCAAAATTTCCACTACTGGTTCTCCAGAACTGGTCAAAACCTTCTGAATACCACCTGTGGTCGTAAGGGTTAAAAAAAATTATTTTTAAGTCCCTTTTTTCAGTGTTGTAACTTCAAAAAAATCAGCAGAAGGTTACAGGGGACAAATAATATCACAGCCGTATATGCTATCTGGAGGGAAGCATTGCAACCTTTCATCTCACACTTGTAATGTGATAGCGATCGTTTAAAATATACATTTCTGTATGATTGATTGAATAATGAAGCAGCCAACTTACGGGGCAAAATCTACCAGCAATTTTTACGGTTTGTAATCAAAACATTTACAGCCTATGATTGACACCAATGGCTCAGTCTCCTTTCCTGGAGGATTTTGCAACAATCCTAAGTGCGCCTGCTCGCACATATTTGAACTGCCAATTATTTCTACCTATACTGCCTGTCACTTCTCAGAGGACAAATTTCCACTTTTCCTTCAGCGATAGCACTCCAAGCATTTACATTTCAAAGAATCCACTGAATTAATTTCAGACAAAATGTAAATAAGGCACCTGGATTCTAATCAAGAGAATAAACAGCAATCTTTTCTTTTTGCATGAATAAAAGAACATGTAAAGTTGGAGAGATCGTGGTAGCGCATCTCTGAACATGAGCTACCTCACAAACCTCTTTCATTAAGTCCTTCGTGGCATGGGGCCAGGTTATCTGAGGAACCAAGGAGCATGGTGGTTCCAGTGGTGGTATTCAATTTTTTTTACTACCGGTTCTGTGGGTGTGGCTTGGTGGGCATGGCGTGGCTTGGTGGGCATGATTTGGTGGGCATGACAGGGGAAGACAGTGTCGGCTGGTGGCCCCCAGGGGTAGGGCCTTCTCTGTGGTAGCACCCACCCTGTGGAACCAGCTCCTCTTAGGGCTCCGATTGGCCCCAGACCTCCATTTCTTCCACCGCGACCTGAAGACCTGGTTCTTTCAGCAAGCTGGCCTGGACTGAAGCAAAATGGGACGGGTTTTTAACTGTATTTTAGATTAGTTTTATTGTTTTAGTGCTTATTGGGCTTGGGGGTTTAATAGTGTTTTAATCTATTTAATTTGTATTGTGTATTTTTATGCTGTGAGCTGCCCTGAGTCCCTAGGGAGAAGGGCGGCATACAAGTCCAATTAAATAAATAAATAAATAAATAAATAAATAAATAAGGATACTGCAAAATCCCATTCCCTCCCCACCCCACTAACCTGATTTCCAGCTCTGTTCTGTTCAGAGTTGTGCAGCATTAATTCAGCACCAGAAAAATAAACACAGATGGCTGATGCTTCATTTAACTTCTTTATAAACATAATAAGTAGATTTTACAAACCAGTCGCAGATTTCTCCAACATGGAGCAAACTCAGACAGAAACATGCTGCAAATTCAGAGCAGAGCTCCAGTCTTCAGGAGCAACTCAAGAGCTCAAAAACAGACATCAGTTTCACTTTAGTTCAGCAGGCAAGCAAATAAGCAAGTTAGTTTCATCTTCAATAGACAGGCTCAGAGCTTAACACAGCTGCAGAGTTGCAAAGCTTAATATACAGCCACACCTAGATTACTTCTAGTTTCAGTTTCCAGCCTAGGCTCCTCACTGGCTGATTTAGTTGCTATGCCTATTCATTGGCTGACCTTGTTACCATGCTTTATTCCAGTTCATGAATATACTCTGACACCTTCTCCTGTGCAGGGCAACCAAAGAAGATCCAGCCAATCAGCTGGGACTTGGGAGGCAGAGAATAGATGGGGATGGGGCCAGTCAGAGGCGGTATTTGCTGGTTCTCCGAACTACTCAAAATTTGTGCTACCGGTTCTCCAGAACTGGTCAGAACCTACTGGATACCACCTCCGGGTGGCTCACATGGGTAGGACACTGGGCTGGAGGTTGGCAAGTCCACATTTGAGACCTGAGTGCTGCCTGGGGGGTGGGCGGGGTGAGTTCCCGTCCTTCATTCCAGCTAGGGACATGAAAGAAGCCCTAAGCTAGGTGTCTCCCAGGGCAATGGTGATGTCACTGGCTAATCCTTTCAACCCGGAAGTGTCTCAGGGCTTCCAACATGAGTGTGAGGCAATTTGAGGAACCATTTTGTCCCTATGGAATTGGCTCACCCCATTCATTCTAGCAGAAGCAGCATACTGCTGACCACACTGGTCAAGGAATTTTGGCTGATGGGGTCTAAGGGAACATCCTTTTCTGCTATGCCCCCTCCCTTTGGAACATCCTGCCACTGGAAGTGAGGTCCACCCTACCTTCTGGCCTTCCGGAAGTGCCTTAAAACTTAGCTCTGCTGGTTGACTTGGGTGCCCCTTGCAAAATTTGGAGTAGAGGCAGTGCTGGGATTCAGCCAGTTCACACCAGTTTGGGAGAACTGGTTGTTAACTTTCTGAGCAGTT
Source organism: Naja naja (assembly GCA_009733165.1). Classification (NCBI taxonomy): domain Eukaryota; kingdom Metazoa; phylum Chordata; class Lepidosauria; order Squamata; family Elapidae; genus Naja; species Naja naja. The sequence goes on from CM019160.1 coordinate 16,078,391, forward strand.
TGGTGAACTGGTTGTTGGAAGAAATCCTTAGGGCAGAAAACTGGTTGTTAAATTATTTGAATCTCACCACTGACTAGAGGGTGAGCAGGCTGTCCTGGACTTAGCCATTTCAATGCTCAGTGCATTTATTGTTTTTTTTTAATTAACTTCTGGGATTCAAAAAGTAATCTAATTAATCATAGGTGGTATTCAGCAGGTTCTGACCAGTTCTGGAGAACTGGTAGCAGAAATTTTGAGGTTTGGAGAACTGGCAAATAGCACCACTGACTGGCCCTGCCCCCATCTATTTTCTGCCTCACAAGTCCCAGCTAATCGGCTGGGTCTTCTTTGGTTGCACAGGAGAACGGAGCTGGAAAACAGATTAGTGGGGTGGGGAGGGAATGGGCTTTTGCAGTATCCTTCTCCAATGAGTGGGGTGGGAATGCAGATTTTGCAGTATCCTTCCCCGGCCATGCCCACCAAGCCACGCCCACAGAACTGGTAGTAAAAAATTCTGAATCCCACCACTGATCTAAATGTATAGTGGCTCTATTGTTCCCAGTCTCAGGCCCTCCCTCCTTCTCCTTCTCTTCTTCCTTCACCCTCTCTCTTAAGCCCCCTTTAGGACTGTCAGTTGCTGTCCCTGGCTCAATTGCTCCCTCTACTGAGTGAAGCTAATACAAGAAATATTCTGAGTACAGAACAGTTGAGGTTAATTCTGCTAGCTCAAGTATAGGTTGTTTCATAAAAAGTCTGTCCCGGGAGTTCTTGCTCTTTGAGGCCCGAATAGCAGAACCAAAAGTGTACATTTGCTTTTGATACAAGGCAAGCTTTATGAATTAAACAAAAGTAAATAAGTATATTATTCCATATCCTTTTCTTGAGTATCTGCAGATCTTTACTCTGGGATTAAGAGATAGATCGTGTTTATTCTGTTCCATTCATAACAATGGAAATGTTGGAAATAAATCCATTTCTGATGTGTTGCAGAATGGAGGCTACACATAACTGACTCTTTCAACACTGTATTCTTCAGAGGACTTGGTTTTATATTAGGGTCTCCAAATTTAGCAACTTTAAGACTTGTGGACTTCAACTCCCAGAATTCTCCAGCCAGCATGAGTGGCTGAAAGGTGAAGTTCACAAGACTTAAAGTTGCAAAGTTAGGAGAACCCTGTTTTATATCTTCCCCCAATCCTGATTCACATTGTCCGGATATAATCCTGTTGCTAAAGTCTTCATTAAAATTTGACATTCAGATTTTGGCATAAGGAAGCCACAATTTGAACATCACAGAACGAAACCAAATTCTGCTTTCTGTGATCTGGGGCCTTAGAACGCAACAGAATGAAAATCAAGTATCAGTACTGCTCTTGGATCAATTCCTGCCCCTCCTCAATTTATGCTCTTCAATATTTAATCTGAACTCATTTATTTAGTTTTATATTCATGTTGTGGACTGAGCATTTTTAGCCCAACATTCTTTTACTACCTTGACTGTGAATGAATTCACACATTTGTTAATCTTGTGTGATTGAATAAACCACAATTACAGGGATTTATATAAGTGATAAACCATGGTTTGTAAGACAACATTGGCTGGATTAACACATCGTGCTAAACCTCAAATCAAACAAACATAGGGGCTTTGTGTGAACACAGTCTGCCTTCCTGGTAATAGCTATCCCTCCTTGCTTTGTATCATCTGCAAATTGTATAACACCCCCTCTGTACTTTCTCCCAAGTCATGTATTAAAAATGTTGATGAATGCAGGACAAGTTCTCCAAGTAGGTGCAGCTGCGGTTTCACTACGAGTCCATTCACATTTTTCCAACCTGTAAAAAACAATGTACAACCATAACAAATGCTTTGCTTAAATTACATTGCATGGTTTTGACACAAGATTTATGCTTACATTGGCTGTACTGACCAATGTATCAATTGCTACATATTCATAATCCTTTCCTCTGTTCTAGAATTTTACCTGGTTTATGGAAATGTTTGAGGGCTCCTTGGTGCTCTCCGACCTTAGTTGTTTTCTTGCAGACATTTCATTACCCAAACTAGGTAACATCATTAGTGTTAGCACTGATGATGTCTAACACCAATGATGTTATCTAGTTTGGGTAGTGAAACTTCTGCACGAAAACAATCAAGGTCAGAAAGCATCATCCCCTCATTTCAACCCCAAGCTACAAATCAAATGCTTGAGCAGGGGGTTGGATTAGAAGACCTCCAAGGTCCCTTTCAGCTCTATTCTGAATTGAACTGAAAATATTCTCCTTTATTAATTTGCAGCTTGTTCCTCTTCTGGAAGATGGCAATATTTATCTCTGCTCTCCCGGAGCTCATATGTTCTCTTAAGAGTTTTCAAAGGCTACAAGTCAGCTGCTCCAAAGTCAAGTCCTCAACACCCTGGAGTATAAATTATCTGCCCCTGGAGTCTTGCAGTCTAAACAACCTGGACTTCAATTCTTAGCATCAGTTCCATTGGTCCCCAGCTGGAAACAATTGCTCTTCTTGTAAGAGAAGATTATGGCAAATTATATGTTGATTCCCTCCATGGCTGGTTAACCTATCACATTTGAGTGTTTGAACTCTGAAACATTAGCCTTCGTGGCACAGTGGCTCTCCTAACCATGAGAAATCCTCCTGGTAAATTCATTTGCAAATTTATACATTTTTACCTTGAATCAAGCCTCAGATCAGTCTTTTTTTTCAAGCTACAAATTGATTAAGCTATGAAACCTAGAATTCTGAACCAGTCTTGGCATTATTGCTGGAACAAATTCATCTTAATATGAATGATTCTCCAATGGAGGGTTAAATCAAACCCTTTGACTTCTTCCCAAAGCATTTTTGTTTTTCTAAAAAAGGACAAACCAAAGACTCCAAGTCAGCATTTGTGTTTATTTTGGCTCCTTTTTATAAATGGGCACAACACAGGAGTAATTAAAAAAAATAGACATTACCATTACAATGTTACATTGGCAAAAAAATTATTTTTAATAATTTTTAAGTTTTGGCCATAGACTGGTCAAAAACAATTAAACGTGTGGTTCTTTTTAAAAGAAATTTATCATCCATCTTCCATTTTTTTAAAACAGACACTAAATAGCCATTTTGATACTAATCTCTAGAAGTTATATACATTCTTGTTTTATTTTAAGACATTTTACCCTTTAAAATATTTACATGCTTTGCTCCTTGGAGTTAATAGCACAGAATATCATTTGAGCTATTTTATCTAAATTCTAATGAAATTTTTCACTGCCATTTCAATTCTTCTTGAGAGTTAATTGGGAGATAGACGTCTCAATGCTTTCTTTCTGAAATTTTATATATGTTTTGTTTCCTATTTACAAAACTAGTAGATTGAATCTTTTGTCTTGAGAGACACAACGGTGAAGTCACTGCAGCAAGAAGCTGTTTTACTGATAAAAGGGGTTTTTAGAAAAAAGTTGTATAAAACTGTGTATGAATATGGTATTGTTTTTTGCTCTTATTCTGATTGTCAGTTTTAAAGAAGCTATTTCTGATTTCTCGCTCACACAAAACACATGTATAAATGAATCACAGAAAATTATCTGCATCGTAGTGGAGTACAAGAATGCTGTTTCTAAAGCCATCTATCTCACACTTCTACTCTGATTAGCAGCAATTGTCCAGATATTTTTTCAGCCCTATCTCGGAGATATTAATCATTAAACTTGAAGCTTTTTCTCTACAAGGCAGGGGTTCTGCAACTGAGCTATGGTTCTTCCAAAGCACAGTCCTCAAACTGATCTAGAATGTTGAACATAATTAGAAAAGAACTAAACTCAAAAATATATCATTGAACCTGAAGACACTACTAAATAAAAATGGCAATTTGTTCAAAGGTGAAACTTCATAAGGCTTTCTCTTCAAAATAAATCTTTCACCAGAGTGATTGGCTGGGTCCCTTGTGCTGGTCCTGACATGAGTAAGATTTAAGGCAGTTCTTTCTGAAAGATTTCTCAGCAGTATGTTCAGAGCAAGGGATGACAGCTAGAGAGCTCCTTTTGAAGAGCTCTGGGAAGGAGGAAGGAACATTTTTGTAATACAGTAGTATTTCTGCAGAAGGATATCATTTCTTGCCTTGTTAGTCTCACCTTCCAAAATAGCTTAGCCTTCAATGCAGTTGGGTTGCTCAAGCCCAGAGGCAAAGAACTGATGCTTTCCAGATGTTGGTCCCAGCATCTCACATTATTCCCCATGCTGGATGAGGCTGGTGAGATGTAGCAACATCTGGAGGACCATGAGGTGTCCATCTTTTACCTGGTTCATCATCACCTCTTAGAATTGCCAACCATTGGCTATCTTGTTTGAAAACTCTGGGAGTTGTATTTTGCTCCACATCTAGAAGGTACCAAACTAGAGAAAGCGTTCTAGAACTTAAGAGCCTCAATCCTAGATTTCTTTTACCTGGTGATACCAGAGATCAGTGTTTCTCGGCCATTTTAAGATGTATGAACTTCAAAAGCCATGCCTGACTGGGGAATTCTGGGAGTCAAAGGTCACACATCTTACAAGGGCTGAGACTGAGAGACCCTGCCATTGCAAATCCTCAAGGAAAAAACAGAAGCTTTTTAGAGGTTGAGAAACAAAGACTGCCAGAAACATTATGGAATGGGACAACTTGCCATAGCCAATTCGCCATGGCCAACTTGCCATGGCCAACTCACCACTGGACAACTCACCACAGGACAATTTAATGATTAAATTTAATTATTCAAAATAAATTAAAAATAGTTTTAATTTTTGTCATTCACATTTCATTCAGTCCCTCCTTTTGCATCCTTTCTTTAATGATTCTATTCCACCATTTCATTGATATTAGTGTACCTCTTGTCCTGCAGCGAGCTGTCCCATGCCAAGTTGGCCACAGCAAGTGTGTTGTGGTGAGTTGGCAAATTGTCATAGACCCAAAACATTCCTGTTTGATAGGAAGTCTGGAATTGGAAGTGTGTGGCTTAATCCCTATATAAGTGGGAAGCTTCAGACAATTACTGTGTTTGCTCACTGCAAAGCTTGAAATCAAGCACAGCCCTCCCCAACTTGGTGACTATAGATATATTGGAATGTGAACACCATAATTTATAGTCATGTAGTGTCCCTACTTGGGAATGATGTATTATTCAACACAACTATAAAGTACTGGTTGAAGAATGCTTACGCACCAAAACGCAACAGCTCATAAGCAGTATATTCAAAGTGGACAAGCAGAGAGATTAGCTCTCTTTCTACCATTAAAAGGAACTAAGTTAGAGTTAACCAGTTAACTGTAGTCAGAATAAGCTAGTTGATTAAGCTCTTTTAAGAAGAGTTTGGTCAACCATTTTTCTGAAATGTGTAGAGCTTCCTGCTTGAGCAGGAGATTGGACTACAAGACGTCCAAGGTCCCTTCCAACTTCATTATTCTGTTAGAATTGAATTTCAGCATCTTAACATCTCAGCATCTTTTCATGTTATTCTGTTAAAGCAGACAATTCAACTTCTCAAGTTCAAACCTTTTGGTTACAATTACTTAAGAGGCACAACTAAATCCATCTCCCACCACTGACTCAGGCAATAACAAGACTCCAACAGATTTCTGTTTTCTTTGGGATAACCACATTTATCTTCATCTCTGGAGGGAAATATAAGCATAACATTTTGCTCTGTTTTTTCTTCCTTTTCTCCCTGTTGATTTACCTTCCTTCCTGGTGAGACTAAAGCCATTAAATCAGACCTGTTCATTCTCTCTCTTTCAAGTGTTATGACTAAAGAGTGGGAGTTTTCTGTTTACCACTGTTAAGAAAGGCTCATAAAATCTCCTTCAAAACCTCTAGAGGCAATTTTCCATGTCCTGACATCAAACAATTCTTAAAACGAAGCCTATATCTTCTTGATATCTACAGCTGCAATTCCTTGCATATTTTCCGTGGAATAAATCTCTCTCAACCCACTGGAACAGACACAAAAAAAGTCTCTTGAATCAACTGAAATCTTTATAGAGTGCCATACATGGATTCAGCGACACTGCTGAGTCATTTAAATCATAGTTTGCTGAACAATCCAAATGACTGCTAAGCTTAGCAACCTTTCCAGGGATGCCCCACTCTGTACCTCCACACAAGATCTGGTGTAGAGAGATGGGGTGTGGGGTGAGAGAGGGTGAGACAGCAACAGCAAGCCAAGCAGTATTGTGGCTAAAAAGCTGGACTAGCAACAGGGAGAACCAGCTTCTAGTCCTCCCTTCGACACCCAACCAGATGGATCACTTTGGACCAGCAACTTTCTCTCAACCTAGAGAGCTCAAAAACCATCTTTCTACCAACCTGCACTGCACTGACAGAAGATGGCCCATAACCTTCAATGGGATTGTCCCTCAGTGGATTAATATGGGCTGAGAATAAAAATATGCATATGCCCAAACAAATTTCAAGTTTGAACATACAATGTTCATGGACACACATACATACATACATACACACACACACATGTGCACACACGTGTAATTTCAACATTTTTTTGCCAGTTTTATTTTGTTGTTGTTGTTGTTGTTCAATTCAACAAATTTAAGTGTCTCTCAAATCAGGCTCCCCTCCTGGTGGCTGTTCTGAATTTGGCAGTAATTCAGAAATCGGTCTTCCCATCTGTTCTTCTCAGATGTTTTTGACTGGATTCCCATCTAAATACTAACCAGGCCTAATCTTTCTTAGCTTGCTCAAGTTTGCCAAAGTTGGCAAATGTTTTCCCGAAAATACGACCTACCCTGAAAGTAAGTCCTAGCTTGATTTTTACACATGTGCCCAATATAAGCCCTACCCCCAAAATAAGCCCTAATTAAGATCCCACCCACTCCAGAGTGCACAGGTAAAATTAAGCAGGGTGGGATGGGGTGGAGCTGCCCTACTACTTACCTTTGGACAGTTGTAGCCAGGCCTCACACACCCCGACACCTGCCTTGCTGGCCCATTTCTTCTGCAGCCAGCAAGGCTTTTCTAAAAGCCTTTGTAGCGGATAACAGAGCCCCAGATCGATCTGGAGCTCTGTTATCGACTGCAGAGGCCTTCAGGAAATCCTTGCCAGCCACAGAAGAAGTTCTAGAAAGGCCTCTGACAGCGAAAAGGAGGCCAGGGGCAACACATGCAAGTGAGGTTAGTCAGTGGATGACATCCCCTGAAAATAAGACCTGGTGCCTTTTTTGGTGCAAAAAAATATAAGACAGGGTCTTACTTTTGGGTGCCATCTTGCACAATGGATCCATCAGGTCAATAAAATTTTGTTCAAATATCCGCTCACTCAGGCATGCCCAATAATAATTGCATGAAGGAGAGATGGGGGATGAAGGTATTGTTCCTACTCCATCTGTTGGTCCTTGCCCTCTGTACATGAGAGGAAACCTCTGTAACAAATTCATTTTCACTTTACTCATTTGGCCTACCCGATCCACTGAAAGTCTTGATTTTTCAGATTCTTCTAAACCACATGTTGGAGAACTTGAGGGCAAATCAACATGTAGATGCTGAATGTAGATGTAGAAGGAATGGATTTTTATCCATTTTCCTGTTCGAAAGATTGGAATATTATGCGATAGGTAAGATTTTAACTAACCATTGGTGTTTTAATTTCTTTCATTTTGTTTTGAACAGCTAATTCTACTTTTCCCTCAAGCTTAGGAATGTTAATAAGTTACAGGTAGTCCTCCACTTACAACAGTTAATTTAGAGACCTTTCAAAGTTACAACAGCACTGAAAAAAACTTATGACTTACGACCGTTTTTCACACTAATGACCGTTACAGCATCCTCGTGATCATGTGATCAAAATTCAAATGCTTGGCAACTGGCATGTACTTATGCCAGTTGTCATGTGATCACCGTTTGCAACTTCTGACAAGCAAAGTCAATGGGAAAGCCAGATTCACTTAACAACCATGTTACTAACTTAATAACCACAGTGATTCACTTCACAACGGTGGCAAGGACAGTCGTAAAATGGGGCAAAACTACTTCAACCACTGTCACTTAGCAACAGAAATATGGGGTTCAGTTGTGGTCATAAATTGAGGACTAACCTGTACTTTCCAAAAGTCTGAACATTCTGTATCTGTAAAAAGGTTTGGATACATCAAATCTGTTGTCTTTTCCATTTTAAGTGATTCTGGTAGATTACTAGAAGGAGACATCTTTAAGGTTCCAGAGCATAACTTAATGAAATTTATGAGTTCTCCAATTTTTGTAGCAATGAAGAGGCAATATTGGACAATATGATTCAGGATGCTCCAGGAAGTTTAAAAACTAATCTGTAACAATTTAAATAAACATCATACAATACTATTACTTTGACATAATAGAAAAGTACTAAATTTTCACAATGTTTCTTTTATATTTTTTCATTCTTTTTTTCTTTTGTGCTGTTTAATTTTTTTACATATATAATTTACTCAAAAAGGTTGAAATGAAATGAAATGTGTTAATTTGGTTCTTAACCATTATTACTTGTATTATTACTAGCACTACTACTATAATTAACTGTAATGGTTTGAAAATTCAATAAAAATTGTTATCGTTCAAAAAACACTTTTTTTCCTCCCTTCAATGGTGTTTTGACAAACGTTTAGATGCCGGAATCTGCACCTTTGATATTTTTTAAACTTTCTCTACTTTTTGAAAAGTGAAACATAATTCCCAGCTTTTCTCCATATGTATTTGTCAGGAGCATGTTAAAGTACAACTCTACATCCTTTCTACTTTCTTTACAACCACAAATAATATGATCACAGCTTCTGGTCATTGCATTCTACTCAAGGTGCATGTGTACAACATTCAGTTAATGCAACAGGAATTATCAATTACCAAGAGCAACAAGCATCTTGTAACAACATTCTATCACTGACATAATTACAGCACATTTATCATTCATATGTCTTTTTTCAAACAATTACTACAGATTTGTTATTCTGACTTCACCTTCTAATAGGTTAAAACACTGGTCTTTCCATTGCTTGATTTTATTGCATGGTATCCAACATTCCAATTATCTGGTTCATTTACCATTTCTATTCTCATTCTTTGTTCAGACTGGGGTTTATAACATCCTTATAACTCTTTGGGGTCAGCACAGTCACCTCTCCTACATTGTTAATGGAATATGAACTTGCTTAACAAACTTTACCAAAACATTTCTCTTGTATGCTTGCTGTTACTCTACAACTTACTGCTTCAGAAGAATCAGAATTCTCCCCCACTCAAGTTCTCTATATACTTATTTCATTTTTTTTAAATCCCTCTATTTACAGAGTCCCATGGAATCAAAGAACTAGACTTACGTCATTCTACTCTTGGTTTCCCCAATAAACCTCCCACCAGTCCCCCACCAATGAAGAAATGACCACACCATTCATCAAGATGTGTGAAATATGATCTAGTTTCTACAGGATTTTAGAAGATATCTTGACTTTCTTTTTTAAAAAATCGGTATTGCCATCTCCTCCTCACGATCAACATCTTAGAAAAATGCTCTTCAGCCTCTTGCCTAGACTTTGGAAACTGTGCTAATCAAGGTTTAGCATCACAGGGAATCCCAATAAACCTGGGCACAAGCTTCAGTTGGAAACCAAGGCAAGCTTAGGCTGGGTTTGCGACAGACAGGTAGCATCGGAGGTCTTTTGGCTGTTGAACAGTGATGAGATGAAGGGGAAAAGGAAGCAAGACACGAGTGTTAAGGAGTGCCCCTGCAGACCAGGTTATTTCTTCAAGGAAGCAATCCCAAGGGTCAACCCCAGCACAGTTGCTCAGTCGGAAGAGGTGATGGCTTGTGAGCAACCTAGTCTATCAAATATTGCATCTTCTAGCACATGAAGTTAAACCCTTGCCTTGAAAAGTATCAGAAAGTATTGACAACCAAAAGTGTCCACTTAATTTTTTTTAAAAAAAGATCAGTGCTCTAGTCCTGAGTTAGGTATGAGTCCAGGACTTCCTGTTAATTCCAGAAGATCTTCCAGGAGACAGCCGAAAAGGTCTACCTCTTGGCTACCCCTCAACATCACTCCTTTCAGCATCTCCTGTGCTACAATGCGAGTCAGCTTTGTTGTCTTATACAAATGCGCAAGCCTTTTTAAAAATGGTTGGTTTCTTCAATCTTTCAGGTTAAACTTGATAGACTCAATTAGAAAGAGACAGGTTGAATCAGAGATAGGTTTGTGTTGTTGTGGTTGTTGTTATTTTAAAAAAGGGACAGCATTGAGACTGAAAAAGATGACGAGGCACTCGAGGTTCCAGTCTATGCATAAAATTCCTCCTGCTTGTCAGGTTTTTGGTATGTGACACTTGCCTGCTTGGGCTCTTCCAGTGTGTAGCTTCCTTCATCTTTCTTCTTCATCCGGTAGATCAAGAGCATTACCAGGAAAGCTGCGAAGAGGGCCCCAACGACCCCTCCCACAATCACAGCTGCAAAGGGACAACAGAGGAAATTTAGTGAGATTTGTATCAGCTTATCTTTTGTATTAAAAAAAACAATTTAATTGAATATGAAAAGCCTGAGGAAGTAGGGAGGAATGGGCAGGTAGATGGATGGATGGATGGATGGATGGATGGATGGATGGATGGACGGACCAATAAATATCAGGAGTGTCTATATAAGAAGAAAAATAATTGAATATTAAAAGCCTGAGGAAGTAGGAAAGAATGGGTGGATGGATGGATGGATGGATGGATGGATGGATGGATGGATGGACAGACAGATGGGTGGACAGATGGATGGGTGGGTGGATGGACAGATGGATGGATAGATATCAGGAGTGTCTACATAAGAAGAAAAATAATTGAATATTAAAGCCTGAGGAAGTAGAAAGGAATGGGCAGATGGATGGATGGATAGATGGATGGATGGATGGATGGATGGATGGGTGGATGGATGGATGGGTGGATGGATGGATGGACGGACAGATGGGCAGACAGATGGATGGATGGGTGGATGGACAGATAGATGGATGGATAGATATCAGGAGTGTCTACATAAGAAGAAGAAAAATAATTGAATATTAAAAGCCTGCGGAAGTAGGGAGGAATGGGCAGATGGTCAGATAGATGGGTGGGTGGGTGGGTGGGTGGGTGGGTGGGTGGGTGGATGGATGGATGGATGGATGGATGGATGGATGGATGGACAGATGGGCGGACAGATGGGCAGACAGATGGATGGATGGATGGATGGATGGATGGATGGATGGATGGACGGAGAGATAGATGGATGGATAGATATCAGGAGTATCTACATAAGAAGAAGAAAAATAATTGAATATTAAAAGCCTGAGGAAGTAGGAAGGAATGGGCAGATGGATGGATGGATGGATGGATGGATGGATGGATGGACGGATGGACAGATGGACAGATGGGTGGACAGATGGATGGATGGGTGGATGGACAGATAGATGGATGGATAGATATCAGGAGTGTCTACATAAGAAGAAGAAAAATAATTGAATATTAAAAGCCTGAGGAAGTAGGGAGGAATGGGCAGGTGGATGGATGGATGGACGATGCATGGATGGATGGACAGACAGATGGACAGATGGGTATCAGGAGTGTTTACAGAGGAAGAATCAAAATAGTCAAGAGGGAGGCTGCAACTGCACTCCTGAAGCCTCATCCCCTTTTTAACATGTTGCATGCATAAAAATGGAGTGTATCTTTGATTGTATGGTTGTGCGCACCATCTTGACTTTTTTTTTATCATCCTACCCACACCGCAGCTACCTCTGACATATTTTATATTTCACTGATTCTAAAGAAGGGTTTTCATGCTCCCAAAACTTTAAGCCTTCCATAAAGCTTTGAAAAACTGGTTTTTCTCCCCAGGGACTGGATCAGGGCATTAGATAGCCAGTTCTGTAAGGATTATGAGAATGATTGGGGCTGGCTTTGTATGTACACAAGAACAGAAGCAGGGGGCTCTGCTGGATTGGACCCCTGACACATTCTAGTCTAGCAGCCTTTTGAAAGTTGAAAATTTGGAATTTATTTCTATTTATTTATGGTCAGTGACCAGAGAAGTCGCAGCAACAATAAAAACAGCGCATGAAAGGAGGCTCAGATACAATGAGAGCAAAAGGTGTTGCACAATAAATCAAGCCTGGCAGGGAGAGAACTTTAAGGAAAATCTGTTTTAAAAAAACAGCGTGAGAAAAAAACAAAAGAAAAAAGGCCATAAAAAAACAAGGACTGTGGAAAGTTTGGTTTAAAAGGGTGTTTGGAGAGACAGAATCAAATCTAGCTTTTGAAACAAATCAGATAAGATCAAATCGCTGAACTGAGTGTCTCAAAGTCGATTCTGAATCAGACTGGACCAAAAGTAATCTTCACACCCAGTAAAAATGGTTATGACATGGAATAGTTATGCTAAACATAATGCACATATAGGGAAATTGCAAAGAAATGTTAGGGTAAGTTGAAAACGACAAGTGAATATGGATTTTTACAGTATAATTTAAAAAACACTAGAAAGTTAGGCAATGATGGCTCACAATAGAGCAAGTTTAGGTATATGAACTTTTCTCTTTAGCTTTGTGTTTTTCCTTCCTCTGCCTTCTTTCTCCCAAACTATAGTCTAGCTTGCAGTATCAGATAGTCTGGCAGCTGCCTTAGATTTAGATATAGATTATCAGAGTTGGAAAGGACCTTGTAGTCATCTAGTCCAACCCCACCCCACACCCAAGCAGACCCTACAACATTTCTGACAGATGGCAGTCCCGTCTCTTCTTGAAAGCTTCCAGTGATGAAGCTCCCACAACTTCTGAAGGCAACTTCTGTTCCATGGGTTGATTGCTCTCACTGTCAGGAAATTTCTCCTTATTTCTAGGTTGAATCTCTCCTTGTTCAGTTTCCATCCATTATTCCTTGTCTGGCCTTTGGGTGCTTTGGAAAATAGCTTGACCCCTTCCTCTCTGTGGCAGCCCCTCAAATATTGGAACACTGCTATCATGTCTCCCCTGGTCCTTCTCTTCACTAGACTAGCCATGCCTTGGTTGCAAGTAATGCCTTCCAAGCAAGATTCACTGTGTCTTCTTTAACATTGATTGAGATTAAAGGGATGGGAAGTGGTCATCAAAATTCTAGCCATGGAACTATTTCCTGTTAAGAACCACTGTATCCCCACATGTATTAGACTGGAAAATTTCTCTCTCTTTGAGGGGCAGCCACAAATAATAGGGAATCAACCTATTTTCCAAAGCACACAAAAGGTAGGACAAGAAGCAATGGATAGAAACCAATCAAGGAGAGAAGCAACCTAGAACTAAGGAGAAACTTCCTGACAGTGAGAACAATAAACCAGTGAGACAGCTTGCCTTCAGAAATTGTGGGTGCTTCATCACTGGATGCTTTTAAAAAGAAACTGGACAGCCATTAGTCTGAAATGGTATAGGGCAGGGGTATCAAACTTGATTTCATTGAGAGGCGCATGAGGTTTGTGTTTGACTTCAGGGGGCCAGGGTGGGCGTGGCCAGGGTGGGTGTGGCCAGCTTGCTGTCACTTGTGTCAGGGGCACCTGGGGTGGCCCAAGAGCTCTGCCAGTGAAAATGGGCTCCCGAGCTCCATTTTCGGCTGTGATGGCCTCCTGCAACCCTCTGCCAGCAAAAACAGAGCTCCCAAACTCCATTTTTGCTGGCAGAGAGTTGCAGGAGGCCATCACAGCTGAAAACGGAGCTTGGGAGCCCATTTTTGCTGGCAGAGCTCTTGGGCCGGCCCTTTGTAGTTTCCAGGGTGACCCAGTGGGCCAAGCACCCCACGGGCCAGATCTGACCCCTGAGCCTTGAGTTTGACACCCCTGGTATAGGGTCTTCTGCTTGAGCAGCGGGCTTGACTAGAAAAATCACCAAAGTCCCCTCCAATTCTGTTATTCTGCATATTCTTTCTAACAACCTTCCAGTGATCCAGCGAAGTGATGAGTCTTTTCATGGAGAATGGAGAAGGTTGCAGCCAGCTCTCTACACGAATCTTGATCAGTCTGGCAACTAACCAATGCAATACAGTAAATTCCTCAAGGCAGCGTTTTGCTTTTAGCACCCTGGAAAGCCACATCATGCGCTCCGGTGCAAGGAAGCCAAAGTTCATTCCCTTCTCTCCTTCAAACACAGCTTGGGAGCCAGATTGGCAATCTGTAATACATCTTACCTATGAGCACTTCTTTCCTTTCCAATATGTTTTTCTGGGGGAGTTGTGCTGCTGAATTCCCAGACTCTATTGTATTGTCTAGGAGCCCTGGTTCGATTTTCTTTTTCAAATCTGGCCCAGCTGCAGGGGTGACCAGAGGCACCACTTCATTGCCCAGCTTGGTCTGAGCTACCTCTTCCTCCTCGTGGATTTCGAAGTCCCCACTGATGGGAACTTCAAGTTCATTCATTGTAACTGTGGAAAGGGTCGTTTCCATGGGTTCTGCCTGGAAGAGAGAGAAGAAGAAAAAAGAGTGTACAGAAAGCAGGGAAGTGAAATAATGCATTTCTCTCCAGCACTCCGCCAGGCTGATGAGCAAGACGTTACTTGTCCACAACTTGGGTTGGCCTGAGATATAGGATGACAGACATTGATGATCCACAGCTTTAAAAGAACCTGCAGATGGCTCTGGACCATCCAGGAGTAGGTCGAACAAAAGTTTCAACCCTAGGCTATTTCCCCTCGTTTGGGGAGGAAAGAGAAGCCTTGAAGGAGACCCATCACCCCTTAATATCTCAAAATGAGCATTGACTGTTAAGCATTCATCATTTTCATAGGAAGCTATGGGAAGAGGAAAAAGAGGCAAAATGAAAAAAATGGTTGTATCCAAGAAAAAAGAACAAAGTATTCTTCCTTCTGCCATGAGCCTAATGATCTTTAATTTCACTATTCTTCTCCTACAGATGTTCCCTTTTCCATCTCTCTCTCTCTCCCTCTCCCTTTCTCTCCCTGTGCCCTGTCTCTCTCTCTCTCTCTCTCTCTCTCTCTCTCTGTGTCTGTGTGTGTGTCTGTCTGTGTGTGTGTGTGTATACGTGTGTGTCTGTCTGTCTCTGTCTGTCTCTCTGTCTCTGTCTCTCTCACTCTCTCTGTGTGTATGTGTGTCCCTGTCTCTCTCTGTCTGTCTGTCTGTCTGTCTGTGTGTGTATCTCTCTCTGTCTCTCCCTCTGTGTGTGTGTGTGTCTCCCTCTGTCTCTGTGTGTGTGTCTCTGTGTCTCTGTCTCTCTCTCTCTCTCACACACACACACACACACACATCAAGACTGCTTCCCACCCACCCACCCCTGAATCAAGCTTTATACTTTTGACAAAACAGATTGACTTCCTTCTACTTGGCCTCTTTTCCAGTTTATCTCCCCTGGGATGATGGTTGAGATACATGGCAGGTTGGTGACCATTTTCACTAGGAACTGTTGTTTTCCCCCTTGGTGGACTCAGCTCTGCTGCTTTAAGGGATGCTGGCCAGGAGAGGGAGTAAGAGATTCATCCCTTTTGAGCTAGCCCCCCCTCCCACCTCTCCACCTGTATTTAGTCATGCCTGTCACAAATTGAGTCTTCAAGATGTGAAAAAGAAAAAGGAAAGGAAAAGAATAGTCTCCTGTGAGTTTGCTTGGGAAAACAGGAGGAGGAGAATGCCTAGATCAGCAGATGGAAATGTCCAGTGGGTAAGGGGAAGGAATCTGCTTGGATGGCAGCTTCAGGATAGAAGTTATCATACATAAAAGAGCAATGGTGGGCAAACCCCATTTTGAAACACTAGAGGGGAGAAAGCCAGAGATAGGACATACTATTCCAAATTGAGTGGGGACTTCCCCAAATTCTCAGCAATGATGGTGGTGGAATTTTGAGAGTTCCAGTTTGCACATCTGGAATAGGCTCAATTTGGAGGTGACTGATGATGAATGAGAGAAATCAAAACATGAATAGGTAACACAACATTGTCGTTTCATAATGATGCAAAATGTCTTATTCTGTCTCTGTGTTTCCTGGTACCAGCCTGGGCAACCTTTGTACTGCCCAGAATGAATGATTGAATGAATGAATGAATGAATGAATGAATGAATGAATGAATGAATGAAAGACAGACAGACAGACAGACAGACAGACAGAAAACAAGAATGAAAGAGAAAGCTTTTAAAAGAGGGCTCTAAATGAATGTTTAAATGCACAAATTTCTCAGGTATGTTGATGGAAACACCTCTGGGATCACAGCCAGGAAATATTTGAAAGCCAGGATGGTAGAAATAATAATATGGTAACAACAGATCCTTAGGGAAAACAAGACAAGTGGACAACAATGCTGTTTCCAATCTAGATATCTGGCTAACCCTGAAACCAACCAAAATAAGAAAAAGGGGCATTGGAAAAAAATACCTGTAGGATAGCAACAAAGAGGCACTGAAGCCAGTACACCATGAAGGTTTCCTGAATACCAAAGAGACCAAACTGATCTATAAGAAACAGCAAATGAAGAACAGAAGAGGAGAAGCCAAGAACAGGAAAGTTGAAGAAAGAGACACAGGCAGGGGTGGGGCTGCTGGGGTTTTGCAGGGGTTTGGGAGAGCCCCTAGCTAAGATTCTGTGCAGTTCTGAGAACCCCCAAATCCCACTCCTGGCTGGCCCTGCCCACCCAATCTTGCTCCTCCCAGGAGTCCCTACGCAGTCCGTTTTGGATGCAGGTAAGTGCAGGAGGGCAAAAAACGGGCCTCCCGGAAATTCAGGAAGGCCGGAAATGGGCCTGTTTCCAGCTTCCAGAGAGCCTCCAGAGCCCTGAGAGGGCATTTTTGCCCTCCCGGAAGCCTGAGAAAAGCCTGTGGACCCCGGGGAGGGCAATCCAGCCCCCGCCATGGTGCAGGAGGCCGACTAGGCCACGCCCACGGTGGCCACGCCCACCCAGCAACTGGTCAGAGAACCCATTGCTAAAATTTTTGAAGCCCACCCCTGGACACAGGGGCTAATTCTGGCTGCCTTATGAACAAATCCTTAGAAAGTCAGAACTGGGAAGACAGTAACAGATAGCAAATGCTGTTATGTATGTAGGTTTGAATGTTATTCGTTTATTTGAACTGTTCTTGTAAAATGTCAAATGGTATTGGTTTAAATAGTGCGGGAAGAAACCCTGCACTCCCATTGGCTGGCAGCTACGGCTGCAGGCTATAAGAGGCAGCCGTAGCCAAGCCAGGACGGGTCCATTCGAGCTGTAGTCACTTAATAAACTCTTTGCTGGAACTCCTCGCGTCTGACTCTTCATGCAAACTTAACACTGGCGATGAGGATGGGATTTCCCTGAAGAGAAGACACGAAGAACAAGCAACAGAGCGAGATGGCTGCTGAACACCCCCAGCACCGTTCGATCCGGCAGCGGAAGACTGGGAATCGTATGCGGATCGTTTCCAGATGTATCTGGAAGGGAACGACCTCGCCGGCATCCCGAGAGCGGAAGAGGCGGTCTTTCTCACGCACTCGCGGTCCGGCAGTCTTCAAAATGGCGGCGTTGGCGGGAGCTGCAGAGCTGAAGGTAATGGAATGGCCCGATTTAGAAACTTTTAAGAGCCCATTACGCCCCAAGTATCGTGCCTCATTAAGAACACGAATTTTACCGTCGGGATCAAGGGGATAGCGAGAATGTTAATGACTTTGGCAAGTTTAAGGGACATTGGGGGTGCTTGTGACTTTACTAACTTAGAAGAGGCCATGCGTGATCGGTTTGTTTTAGGCCTAAAAGATAAGGTCTTACAAAGCAAACTATTAATGAAACCTAAGATCACGTTTAAAGAGGCCATTGAAGAAGCTGTCTCAGCGGAAGCCACCAAGTCCTCAGCAGCGGCCATGAAAAAGATTAACAAGGCCTCAAGCCAGGCCTCAAGCCATTCTGATGGGGAAAAATCCACAACTGCCCATTGTGAACAAATAGACTCTGATTCTGATGGCAGTGAGGCAGAGGAGGGATTTTTAGACTCAGAATGGAGAAGAAGAGAAAAGACTCTGGGAAAAGCAGGCAAGGATTCCATTGCAGAGGCTGTGGGGGGCACCCCCGCACTGAATGCAAGTTCTTTGACTCCATTTGCCTACATTGTGAGAAACGGGGTCACATAGCCAGAGTCTGCAAATCATCCAGAATTCCACCGATTAGGAAAAAATTTCCTGATAAAGACTTTAAGCCCAATAATTTCCTTGAAAAGATGGGGCAAAATGTAGAAGCAAATGGCAAGAATGAAACTCACCAAACAATCACTATTGGTCATTCTTCACCCTTAAAAAGCAGAAAAGTACGTGAAGGTGTTTATTGAAGGAAGGCCTTGCCAAATGGAAGTGGACTCAGGCTCTTACTTATCTATGGTGTCATGGGACACTATTCACAGGCTACTTTCCAACATTCAGAAGAAACATTTCCAGAAGCAAGCACTGACTCTTAAAGACTACCAAGGGAACAAGATTCCAGTAGTTGGAGCAAGAGATTTCAACGTGCAGTTTAAAGGCCACACCAAACGTTTGCCCCTGACCATCGTGGACAAGGATCGCCCAAGTTTGCTGGGACTTGAGTGGTTCAAGCCACTAGGCATCGAGGTGACTGGCATCAATCACGTGAGCAGCTCTGAATGGGAGGAGTCCTTGAAGTCTGAGTTTCCAGAGGTCTTCAGCGAAGGACTGGGCAAGTATATGGGGACCCCTATTGCTTTCAGCCTAGACCCCAAGGTGCCCCAATTCGTTTAAAGCCCAGGAGGGTTCCATTTTCTTTAAAGGAAAAAATTGATGCACAATTAGATAAGCTCATTGCTCAAGGGGTTTTAGAGCCTACTGACCACTCCAGATGGGAAACACCCATAGTCACACCAGTCAAGGCTGATGGGTCAGTGAGAATCTGTGGTGACTATAAGGGGACACTTAACCATGCTGCGCATACCCAGTACCAGTTGTGCATCATCTGCTCCATTCCCTTGGCAGGGGTACAGTATTTGCTAAACTGGACTTGGCTCAGGCATATCAACAATTAACGGTTGATGATGCCACTGCAGAGGCACAAACCATTGTGACTCATAGAGGTGCCTTCAAATGTGACTACAATTTGGAGAGCGTGGCACCTGGCATTTTCAAAGCCTGATGGAAAGAATGTTGCAAGGACTGCCAGGGGTAGTGCCTTATTTTGATGATGTGTTAATCTCTGCTGAAAATGACACTCAGCTTCAAGAGAGACTCAGAGAAGTCCTTACCAGATTCAGAAAAGCGGGTTTAAAGTCAAGGAAGACAAATGTACACTCAAAACAGACAGAGTTGAGTTCCTGGGGTACATGATTCATCCACCCTACTGATGCCAAGGTTAAAGCAATCAAGGAAGCTAAACCTAGATGCAGACAGATTTGCAAGCCTTCCTTGGACTTATTAACTTTATCACATGTTTCTACCTCACAAGCATCTATTGCTGAGCACATCGCTGCTTGATAAGGCTGTTTGGATCTGGGGCGGAAGGAACAGTCAGCATTTAACAGTAAGAGACTAATCACGTCTGATGCTGTGTTGATACAGTTCTCTGAGAATTTGCCTGTTGTTTTGACTTGTGATGCATCCCCTTTTGGAGTGGGGGTTTTGAGTCACAGGCTTCCCAGTGGAAGGGAAGCCCCAATTGCATTTTACTCTGCTTTGTCCAAAGCAGAGAGAGAATTATAGCCAACTGGACAAGGAGGCATTAGCAGTTGTTGCAGCTGTTAAGAATTTCATGAATATCTGTATGGCAGGTCATGCCAAAGAATGCTGAGATGGACTGAATTTCTTGCAGCCTATTCACAAACTGATTCACAGGCCTGGCAAGGACATTGGACATGCTGATGCACTGAGTGCATTGCCCACTACCTTGCCACAAGGAGGACTTTTGAACTTGAAACTCACACCTTTTCCTGGAGACCGTTGCTAAGCTTCCAGTCCATGCTGCTGAGATTGCCAGAGAGAGACTGCCAAAGATGCTGTGTTGGCACCTGTTATGGGCTGGATTAAGAAAGGTTGGCCTCTTCAAGATCTACTCACCTTGCCCAACCTTTTAAGTCCAGGCAAACTGAATTATCTGTATTAAGGATGTATTTTGTGGGGTAACAGGGTGGTTATTCCTGCAAACTGCACAAGGGAGGTTTTGGAAATGTTACCTGAGGGTCATCCTGTGATTGTAAGGATGAAGGTTTGGCCAGGAGTTATGTATGGTGGCCAGGTATTGACAAATGGTTGAAAACTGGGTAGCCTCTTGTCCCAATTGCCAGGTAGTCAGGTCTGCTCCACCTCACGCCACACAGGAATGGGAATGTCCTAGGGGCCCATGGTCTAGAATCCACATTGATTTTGCAGGGCCTACAAGAGGGCACACTTTTCTAGTTATAGTAGATGCATATTCCAAATGGCTAGAGGTAATTCCCATGACATCCACTACAACTGAGGCTGTCATCAAGCAGCTCAGAAAATTGTTTGTAACCCATGGGTTACCAGATGTCCTTGTTTCTGACAATGGCCTCAATTCACATCTAACATTTTTGAATCCTTTCTAGCTGGGGTATCAGACATGCCCTCACTGCCCCTGGGCACCCTTGCCAATGGCCGGGCT